>JAYMTN010002032.1:0-11699 GCA_036897425.1 Erodium trifolium | reverse complement strand
AAACCCCTGGGATTCTTCGTTCGGCGCTTATCCACGTTACCGTCATCAATAGACACACGTTCCATACCCAAACACCCATCCATTTTCCTCCTCTCGATGCAACACAAGTCAAACAGTCTTTCAATACAATCAAGGAAAGACAAGAGTAAATATTTATGGTCAATTACCTCTTGTGGATGTGAATATGACGCTCCAATAGCAGTATAGTTTGCATTTTATTTTTTATTTGAACTGCTAGTTTATAGTTTTTTTTTCTTTTTAGCATAGTAACATTTACTGGTTTCTCAAACGGCAAGGTATAGAGAAAGACGTTCGGGAGTGGAGTCTTGAATCCGAACGGTAACAAATTTAAAAACAGAATGGATGAGAGAGACATAGTTCTAGACATGCAGAGAACGTTTACATTGAAAGCAGATTGTCCGACTCATTCAGCTGACTATAGGGGTGAATTCATATTCCCTTACACGCACACTACTATTACAACTTGTACTTTTCCTGATTCGATTCTGATGAACCTGTTTTGCCAACTGAACACGTTGGTTCTTCGATGGAGACCCTTGGGAGGTGGAGAGGGTGATGCCAAACGTCCAAGGAGGTCTCAGGAAAATGGGTTTGGGATCGAGTTGTGCCAAATCTCATTGGGACGGGACATGTCTCCTAAACAACGTCCCGTTTTTCCCGCTGGGACTAATTGGACCTGACGAGGATGCGCAATAGACCTCACCTGATTGATTCTTCCTGCTTTGTCGTACACTTCCGGGAGGAAGAAAGCCCTCTCGGCCCAAGGCCCTAATCCCCATATCGATGCACCCGGCCTCCTTAGTATAGCCGATAACCTCCACATCTTGATCCCAGAAGAGAGCGAGCCCCCTGTGTGGCCTTATACTGGCACCCGCGTTCCCCCATGGAAGTCCAGGTTGCGGCGACCACGAAAAAGAAAGATATAGCGGAGCGCCTTCGATTCCTTGCCCCGATTGTTCCAGAAGGGGATCTGGAAGGTAACTGCCAGAGTAGATGGAAGAGAAGTTGGTGGTGGTGGTGGTGGTGGTGATAGAGTGATAATGGATGGACGAGAGGAAAACCAGGGAGGAGAGCGCCAACATGGAACCCTAGGAGATGGAGAGAGAGAGAGTCATCTCCATTTCCAACAGTTAGTTTATAATTTGTGTTTTGTATGTACGAATATCATTGGGGCTTATTGGGCTCGGCCTCGTGGCTATGTTAATGTCACAGTGGTGCGTGGCTGTCCGGTGGCTCGGGTTTCGTTAGGCATGCCAAAACCAGAAGTCGGGCCCTACCACCGCTTCTAGCATCACAGTCGGCCCGGTGGCAGAATGATCTCTACGCTTGTGCACCCCTTGATAAGCTTTCAGACAGTTCTTTCAGGGCCAGTGCATTCAATTGAGACTGGCGATGCAATCGGGGAACCCAAGCATTTCATTGACACATAGCAGGTGGGCTATATCATTTTCGTCCCGCTTCTAGAGATATATTTGAATGAATACAATTATGATGACATAACTTAACGTATATATGCACTTAACGGCTACTCTTCATTTTCAAGTACTCGTCCAAGCTATCGGTCGAAGAGCCGTAACATAGGTGACGGATAGCGGTAATACACTTATGGAAATGGGAGAACCCGGGTGCAATTCGACAATCTTCTATTTTCACGAAAAAGTCGTCGAAGGGGACGACACCATCCATAATTTTAAAAACCGTCCTTCGGACATACAGAATCGTTGACGAAATATTTTTGAATCGTACAACGGAGTGTCACTATAGTAGTCGGACATGAGGTGTTAATGAATTTTTACACGATCTCGGTTAACATACCTCCTAGTATGATTTATCGGCGGTGGATTCATCATTTTCTCCTCGACATCCATCACAACGTCCCGTAACAACTTGTACAACTCATTTTGCGATTCCCGAGTCATCTCCCATAACGTCGCATAGTCGAGGGTGCCGGGTCGAACTTGTCACCATTGAACACATCAATGAATGATTGAAAAAAATGTGAACGATAATTATAGAGAAAACACACAAGGAGCTTGTTGGTGTGGAAAAAATAACATACATTCGATGCCTATTTATAGAAAAATTCTAATACAAAAATTGCTTCTTTTTTTTACTATTTTATTATCGAGTCTACTGAATCGACATCAACGTGGCAGATTATCCTCGTTGTGCAGTTCCCTCGTGAAGAATCAGAGCATGTGGTAGCATAGAATTTTCCAATCAAAATCGTCGTTGTCTATCGCCAAATTGTCAGCGTCGACATATTCGTAGACAATCTTGAATCTGCGAGCTGATTCGACGTTGAAAAATGACTTTGACCCCGAAAATACCACTTTTTTCAACTTTTGAGGTATCATAATATTTCTTCATTCTTTCGCTCAGATTTTCGTGCATAGGAAAAGCAGGAAGCAAGGCAATTTTTTAGAAAAAAAAAACAGTAGAAACAAAAAATAAATAACTTCCATATGATAGCACTTTAGAATTAACCCCAAGCTCTCTCACAAAGAGAAGATGGCCATCATCTTCTAAAATACCAAGTGGCTCATCTTTTCACTGAAAACTCTGTTTCATCAGCTTCCAAAATAAGATTGTCCTCTTCCTGAACATTAAGAAAGAATTCACTCAACATCAGCTTTCTCTTTCTTTTCCTCCCACCATCTGAATTATATTTTGAAGCTAAGTTCCCTGCTCCCACATGTCTAGAGATGAGCCACCATAGCTACATTGTCATTAGATAAATGATCTGAAATTCTGAAATTCCACTTTCAATGTCATTAGATAAGGATAACTTGGACAGATCCCAATTAGAGATGTTTCAGAGTCATGCTTCCAACTTTATCCCAACATATGTATCGAAGAAAAAGGATGCTAGGGCGTTGTTGTGAAGGAAAATGCAGGTTCCAGGCGACACCGTTTCATTCATGTGTCTATGTTCATTATCCTCCTCTAGATGAGGTAAACAAGTAACCTGCAAAAGAACGGGCTCTAGAACCAACTGGAAAAATCCCTACAGCCTAAACCAACACAACACCAAAAGCTAGAGAATCAACTACAAAGTTTGCACAAAGCACTAAAACACAACAGTCCCAAACACAGCAGCAAGCCTCTAAACCTTGCCCTCAGCTTTCGGATCCAAGGGAGCTTCTACAGCAAACCACCGGAAACTAAAACCATTCAGAGCTAGACCACACCACTCCCCCTGTCATAAGCAATCTCCCCACTCCAAAAGATACTTCTTCTACTTTACTAAACACTAACTCCACAGTGGGAACCTCTTGTCTGGAAACAAAAGCAAGAGTTACGGGTTCCTACTCCCTAATGCAAGAGTTAGTTTTGCCATCAGTGACCATGCAAAAGCCAAAGAAGAGAAATACATCAGTTTGGTTATTAAACAACATGCAAACTAATTATACTCATTCATAAGAAGAGATATTCATCGTTTTGTTTAAATGAATTCCGTGCATGTATGTACATTCCTCAGTGATCGACTAGTTTGGATTGACACATTTCAACGGCAAGTAGCCGTTGGGAATTCTTCCTCTCCCAGGCATGTGGTCCAAACTAAACTCATTCATACGTTTACAGCATCAAGTTTAAAGTAGGCAATTTCATTGCTGTGCCGCACGATGGATGAAGGAGATATATATGCACAAAAGAGTTACTCAATAAACAAGTATCATCCTTTGTATCATAACATACAAGCTTGATAGATAGAGCACAAACAGTAATTTCTCATGATATAGCCAAAATTAATCTAATAGTAATTTGTTGCGCTGAAAATATGGATAATAAATAAACGCATGGCCTACAAAACAATAATTTCTACCTCTTCTCCCTACTGAGAATAAGTAGTTGAGGACTAGACCAAAGAATGCGTCACATAATCTCAGCTGGGAACTATAAATTGCATACCAAATCTCTAAACATAACCAAACTAAAGATACCATGTTCATAACATACCCCAACACATCGTCTTCTTATCATGGATTTCTTTCTAGTTGCTGCTTTCTTCTTCCTCCAGCTCTTCCTGCATCTCTAACTCATCCCCGAGCAATTCCACAAGTTTCTCTGCTTTCTCGGTGTCTCCTTTTGCTTTCAAGTATTCCACACAAGCAACTAAATTCTTCACCGGTGTCCCCCTTTTCCCATCCAATACCAACTTACTTATGAGTGGTTCAGCCTTCTCCAAGAGGCCTTTTCCACAATAGTACCCAATCAATAAATTTGGAACCGACATATCATAGGTTAAGTTTCTGGATTCCCAATCCTTGAAGACCTCCTCAGCCGCTTCAATGTCATCACATTTCAGCATGGAGGTTATCATAACCTTGTAGCCCGGATTAAACACCTCTTCCTTTTCCTTGTAAGCCTCCCAGAGTCTCTTCGCTACATCTTTCTTCCCCAATCCAGCGTATTGAATGATGAGTAAGTTATATGCACTACTACTTTTTACACTCGGTACCAGTTCCTCGGCCTTTTTAAGCATCAACGAGGCCTTGTCAACAATCCCACATTTTGAATATGCAGTTGCTACAACTGAATATGATTGCCAGTCCATAACAATCTTGGGGTCTGATTCCATCCTTGTAAGAATCTTGTCCATCCCTTGGATGTCAGAGACATCTGCATATGCACCTAGCCGGATGCAATACGAATAAGTGTTATAATCAATGTACTTTTCTTCCATTTCATGCATAAGATCATCCAACTTCTCATAATTTTTAGTCTGACGGTAAAGACTAAGCATAGGATTATAGGAAAATGCATTGAGAGCAAAACCCAGATCTTTCATCTTCTGCATAGTAGCTTCAGCTTTCTCCACGGAATTTGCATTGGAATAGCACTTTAGAAGGGCATTGTATGCATTAAAAGATCTCAGGTGTTCTGGGATACTGTCAAAATAATTTTCAGTTTTTTCAATCCCATGGACTATTCCAATCAAACCCAGATAGAGACCATGCTGAGAAGCCGAGAGCTCCATTGACCTTTTCTCAGTCATCCATGTAAATATCTGCAAAAGGCAAGTGATAACTCAATATAGGGCAGCAATCAACAATTTCCTCACCTATATTATACTTGTTGAAACATATGTTACGGCATATTTACAAGTTGGAATCATTCATTCCGAAATTAACCACCATTAAACCATCCTACATTAACCACATGTCATCTTAGTTGAAGAAACAATAGGCCCGACACAAAATCTTTCCAAGGCAAAGACAGAAAAATGGACTAGAGATGTAAATAGTCTAGCTAAAGTTCTGGGTCTCCTTCAGATTTACTATATTAATCAGCACATGTAAGACAAATGAAGACCCTTACGAGTTCAGGATGACATGAAAAAGAAATGATTTTTATGAAACAAAAACCTTGATTAGGATTCGGGAATCGGGATGGTTCATACAAATAACAGCAAAATTAACTCATTAAGAGAAGTCTTGTGTATTGTCCAAACCAACACATAAACCAAGCAGGGGTTGCATCAGAAACTTGACCTCTAGAGCATGAGAGTACCGGCGTTGGGATCTGAGTCCCCGGGCGAAACTTTGGAGATTGTATTTTTGAAGGGGACGTCCTTCCTGGACCCATTGCTCGAGGACCGGCACAATCGAGACCTTAGAATCGCCGATTTTAAAGATTTCACGGTAGAGATCCTTGGATGTTAGGGAGGAGAGTCCAGTGGATGATAGTCGAGTGATTGCATAGTGGGAGGGTACGGAGCGAGGTTGAGTGAAGAAGCTTGACAGCGAACGCAGAGAACCGGCCTTCATCTTCAACAAGGGTTTGGTTGGTTACAGGGTTTCTCACCGATATACACACTGCAATGGAACCATTTGTTTCGATTTTGTTTAAAATCTGGGTCATAGGCCGGGACCCATCCCCGAAACCCATATTTCAAATTCTTCCGGATATTTCGGTACGTTTAAACTGAAATCTGTCTCCGACGACGAGGTCTCATTTGTAGATACAATTTAGTGCATATTATCAGTTTTATTTATAGATTATAGGATTCTATTTTCTTTCTCCTCCTCTTCAATCCTCTAGCTCTCGTTTGCATCTTCAATACAGATCATACATGGTGGGAGCTTAATAGTGTCATTGGATTAGAGAAAGCCTCATGAATAGAATCAAGTCGATCCGAGCGCGAAGAACACAAATAAAGGAAGTTGAGCCAACAAGCCCTGATATTCCACGACGTGAACCATCATTGTGCACAGTGTGGAGAAGACACGTGGTAGCTCAAGAGATGAGGAGCACTAGGGCTTTGCTAGGGTTTCGGAATGCAAGCCGTCCCATGGCATGGAGATAAGAAGACCATGGTGTGGAACACCTCCCACGTCGTGGATGGAAGTTGACCATGAGCCATTTTACGGAGAGACTCCACCCATTCAGGCCTTGTTGTGGAAAAATACACCTCCACCGAGACACTCGACGCTGTGCAGGAGGACGATGGAGCTATATATCTAGAATTCTATAAAAGTCATTCTTGAACTCGTCCAAAAACCATATTTCTAGAGAGAGAAACTAAGGAAAATTCAATGCTAACGATTGAGGGTAGTTCATACCATTTGAAAAATAATAACCAGCCATTGGAGGACAAGGAAAAGACAAATCTAGAGGAGGAAGAAGAAGCTTTGGTGTTCTTGGGTATTAGGTTCTTTAACCCACACATAGTATTTCCTAGACTTTTCTATCAGCTCATTACTATTAATGTGAATATTTTGAGATTAATAATATGAAATTGATGTTTATTTTGTGGTATTTGAGGTGGATTGATGATGTTTGAAGACTTCTATGCCTATACTCTTCTCAATTTATTCTATGTAAAAATCATGATTTGAATAGTATGAAATTGAGATGTTAATTTGTGTTGTTTGATATTTAATGGTTTAATGATAAAAATAATTGCATGAATTGAGTAATTTGGAAGACAAATTCGATAATTGATTAGGTTGAGCAACAGACTTAGCTAGGAGACTTGATTAATTAAATGTATACTTAACTAATTGAATATATGTTTGATTAATTGAATTTGTGTTTGATTGGGTTAAGTACACATGAAGGGAAATGATAATGGGTGTAAAGTATTTGATCTCTAGGTTAATTAAGAGGCGATTTCCTAGGAAAGAGGCGTTGAAAAAAATGAAAACACAGAGATTCTCTCTCTCGAGCCCATCCTCTCACGTGGCTCTGTCAGTCCCTCTCGCCGCCTAGTGACGCCCTCTTCTACGGCAGAATGATGGCCTTGCCTCCTTCTCTTTACAGCCGGAACTCTCATATCTCCTCTTTTATCTTCTCCTCCGATTCCTCTTCTTCATCCTCCAACTCCCTTTCCCCAGAACCTACGACTCCAACCTCCTCCCGCATCCCTAACCTGTAACGGCTAAGGATGATGCCACAACCGCGCAGTGTTCACCCCCCCCTCCTTCTTCCTCAAGGACCTCCGCCGCTGGGCTTTTCTATGGTTCAGCCTCGGAATCTCAGCCAACGACAATTCCGACAATCTCTGATCATGCCCAAGCCCCATTTCTCCTCCCAGCTCCAGACGGACCACCAGAACCTTCATGCAACGACTTCGCTACTGGGGGTTGGACCCGACATGCAGGATGGGCCCTTATCCCCGGTAATAGGGCCATCCTCGACCGACTCTTCCACCGGAGATACTACCCCGTCCGAGGAACGACGGGTCAACGTTGACGCGGTGCAGGCGCAGCTAAATCAGGTCTCTCTCAACCAAGACCCATCGGCTGACTTTTTCGGTGAAGATGATGAAGTCCTCGTGATGCCGGCGAACACTATCCCATCCCACGATGACGCTCGATATCGGTATGCGTTGGTTGGGCGCCTTCTTACCGATAAGAGAGTGAAGCCGAGAACCTTGAGCGCGGTGGTGGCAAATGCGTGGAATGTCAAAGACCTCAATGTCAAATCTTTAACCGGCAAGATTGTGGCCTTTTATTTCCCGCCTAAGGCTACCATAGATGAAACCCGAGCTCGGGAACCTTGGGTCTTTTACAATACAGTGCTTGTCCTCACGCCATTACCTCCAAGGACGCTGCCGGCAAGCCTGTGTTTCCATGCCATGTAGATTACGGTAAGAGCCTATGGTATTCCAGTGGAAGAACGAACGACGGATCTAAGGAATATCATGGTCACCAAGTTGGGGAGGGAACCGGAGCACCAAAGGGGTGTTGCGGTGCGGAACCCGGACAACCCTAGGGGGTGGGACGAGTACGTCTGGTTTAGGATGGAGCTCGATATCAACCGACCTCTCCGGCGTTATTTAACTTTTCAGGAGGAGGGGGACTCTGGACCGATGGTTGTTCGGCTGCAGTATGAGAAGCTGCCTGACTTTTGCTACAGGTGTGGTCGGATTGGCCCTACCAATACGGCATGCATGGCGGTCCTGCCGAGAGTTGAGCAGCTGGCGCGGAGATACGGGGAGGCCCTCAAGGTGCCGTCTAACCGCCTGGAGGGGATTTTCAGGCTTGATTGGAATCCCTCGTCCTCCACATCGACAGACCGGAGAATCCCCCACCAGCTATCCACGGGCACTACGGAAGCGGGTCCAAGTCATGGAGCCAACAGTAATCATCCGGGTCAATACCGGTACTGGGATGGGTACTTAAGGAGGACAGGAGGATCCCGAGGGTCAGAAGTCCCTATCCGCGGACGAAGTTCATCCTACAACTGAGCCTAAGTTCCAAGATATAGATCTCACCACAACAGCATTTAAGGTGAAGGTTGCGGATCAGTGGAAGGGATCGGTAGTGTTTCCCCCGATCACCTGTATTGTTCAACCCACAACTAAGCCTAAAATCGAGGCTGAAATCCTTACTCCAGCAGAAGAACAAGGAGTTCAGGTGACATGTGAAATAGTATTAGAGCCAGGGGAAGGGGTAAGCTCTCAGGATTCACTAGGACCTCTCCTACCAGTCTCGATGGCAACGAGTCTTTAACACAAGATAATGGCCGGATTTACCCTAGGTCATGACTCGCCATTGGTGGGACACACCAAGAAGATAGGAGGGAGCAAGAAGCAGACAGTCCCCGGGGCCCCCCGGATTGTTAAGACCCCGAGGGTGAAGAAGGATCCGGCCCAGATTACCAAAGTGGCGAAACCGAAGAAGCGGGAGTATGTGGCCATCGAAGCGGATCAGATTATGGAAGATGTTTTACTGGTCCTAGGAGGGGAAAAATCGACGAAGGCTATTAAACAGCCTCTTCGGGAACCATGATGGATCACCACAAAGGGAGCAGGACTTTTGGGCCTTCTCCCAAACCCCCGTCAGCCCCCCTCCGACAGGGCCTGACTTTATGGGACGTGGTTCGGATTCTTGCAGCCTATAAGGGAAACTGTTCCCCGGGGATTCCCTTCTCTCGGTATAGGGTGTTTGAGCTTATCATGTGTACTTTGTTTGGGTCTACTAGATCGATTAGACGGTCGGTTAGTGTAACCAAGTGCGCCGACTCACCTGTTTTTTTCTAAAATAGGGGCAGCTGGACTTATCCTAGCTTTTTAAGGGTCTTTCCTGCTTTATCGGTTTGTTATCATGTAATCGATTCTTATGAAATACAAACCTATAATTTCAAAAAAAAAAAGAGGTGATTTCCTAAAATCGTCAAGTAATGCCCCCTAGACCAATTCTTAACTCCATCCATGCATAGCTACATCGTAGCCGCACCTTGTCAATAGTCATTGTAGGAAGGCGAAGTGCAGTTCGGGGTGACGTCACAGACCATCGATGCATAGCTACATCGTAGTCGCACCTTGGAACTGAATGTAGTTGTCTCATGTTGATGGAGAACTTATTTTCTTTACCATCGGGTAGGTGATTATCGAAGATCCACATTAACACTGAGATTTAGGGAGACAGAATGGTGCTGAAATGAGTAGTCACGTGATCCTACCCCTTATTTAAGTGTATGAGAGCATTGCATGAACTTTAGATCCCGCATATTCTTGGTTAGGATTAGATTCTTTAATTTCGTCTTCACGATACTCTTGGGTAGTATATCATTCGTTGGGTAGAGAGATATTAGGGCCTTCGGGAGTTACGACCTTTCCTCTAAGTGTCGGGGATTTGTGAGTCCACTGATAGTTAGTCTCTTATATGGTTAGTAATACCTAGTTTGTTAGGATTTCTTTTGAGATTCTCCATTCTTACTTCAGTCAAGTCTTGAGACCATCGTTAAAGTAAGAGACAAACACCACACCACAAACACAAGATAACTTAAACTTTAGTTATTATGGTTTGCCACATGTCCATAGCATTCCTTGACTCTGCCTGTTTAGATGCTCATTCTAGGTAGTAACGTACTCCTCCCATGTCGCCTTTTAGTGGTATCTCATAAATAGTGGATCCCTACTACCAATTCCTCCTTTACGAATACCATATGTGAGCATGGGATAGTGTAAGTAAAGTTATGCTAGAGTATTAATAGTTTTAGTTTAGAGTGTTCTTAGTTTGTATTTTGTTTTTTATTTGAACTGCTAGTTTGTAGTTTTTTTATTTTTAGCATAGTAACATTCATTGGTTTCTCGACCGACAAGGTATAGAGAAATGTTTGGGAGTGGAGTCTTGGATCGGAAAGGTAACAAATTTAAAAACAAAATGGATGAGAGAGACATAGATCTGGACATATCCAGAACGTTTATATTCAAAGCAGATTGGTCGACTAATTCAAGTAACTGTAGGGGTGGATTCATATTCCTTTAGACGCACGCTACTATCATAACTTGTATTTTTCCTGACTCGATTTTGATGAACCTATTTTGCCTATTGAACACGTTGTTTCTTCGGTGGAGACCCTTGGGAGGTGGAGAGGTGATGCCAAGCAACCAAGGAGGTCCCAGGAAAAAGAGCCTTAGGATCGAGTTGTGTCAGATCTCATTGGGACGGGACATGTCACTGAAGTAGTCGGACATGAGGCGTTAATGAATTTTTACACGATCTCGGTTAACATACCTCCTAATATGATTTATCGGCGGTGGATTCATCATCCGCTCCTCGACATCCATCACAACGTCCCGTAACAACTTGTACAACTTATTTTTCGATTCCCGTGTAATCTACAGTAACGTCGCATAAACGAGGGTGCCGAATCGAACTTGTTACCATTGAACGCATCAATGAATGATTGGAAAAAAATGTGGACGATAATTATAGAGAAAGCATGCAGGGAGCTTGTTGGTGTGGAAAAAATAACACACATTCGATGCCTATTTATAGAAAAACTCTATACAAAAATTTCTTTTTTTTACTTTTTTATTATTGAATATGTTGAATCGGCATCAACATGGCAAATTCTCCTCGTTGTGCAGTTTCCTCGCGCAGAATCGGAGCACGTGGCAACATAGGATTCGTCGATCAAAGGCGTCGCTATCTATCGCCGAATTGTCAGCGTCAGCAGATTTGTATACGGTCTTGAATCTACTAGCTGATTCGACGTTGAAAAATTACGCATGACGCTAAAAAGACAGGTTGTTTCGGCTTTTGTGGTATGACAATATTTCTTCATTCTTTCATATTTTCGTGCATAGGAAAACCAAGAAGCAAGGCAAATTTTTTAGAAAAAAACACTAGAAACAAAAAAATAACTTCCATATGATAGCACCACTAGCTACCCCCCCACCATTTTAGAATCAACCCCAAGCTCTCTTACAATAAAAGAGA
>JAYMTN010002031.1:0-11702 GCA_036897425.1 Erodium trifolium | reverse complement strand
ATTCACAACGCCAATCACAGCTCGAATAGGGAATCAGCCCTAGCTTCCTCCTGCATATCACCAGACATTTAGTCATAGGATCAATGTTTCGATCGTCACCGAAACATTATCTCGTCTTGTTAGTTTATTTTTATATTGTACGACCCAAGTGATATTATTATTTCTCTAACAATAACAGTTTATTCGTAAGCTAAAAAAAAGTGGCACTTGAAAATAATATAGGAGGGGCATCGTTGGGAAAAGGGGAATAGCTAGTGTATCCAGCTGTAAATACTAGAAACCGGTGTACCTGTTTGCAAAAGGAAAGCAAACAACCGGCGTGCCAAATGAAAACTTCAGTTTGCTAACGTGCGCCTATCCCCAAAACCCCCGTACCATAGCTCCTCGGAGCTCGAAAGCCCTCCATCAATGGCGTCTCTTCGCTCCTCCTTCTGTCACTGCAGTCCTCTCCTTCGCTCGCAATCTCTTGCTCTCTCTCCTCCACACAAAAGCTTCACATTTGTCACTAGACTACCTCCTAGAACCTCCCCGAATTTCCCTTTCGCCCTCTCGTGTTCTTCTTCGCCGAACCACGTCCAGGTCACCGAACAAGATCTTCTTCAAGCAGTCGCAGAATCCGAGGGAGGTACCTTGCCTTGCGTTAGAACCTTCGAGAACGACTTGGCTTGCCTCACTCTCCTTGGAGACGCCGACTTCGAGCAGGCCTTGACGGCCGCCGCGGCCGACGGTGGCGATATGGCCGCCGAGCACCTGAATTCGGGGAATCATGCTATGGTGGTGGAGACTGTGTTTCCGGGAATCTCGGATGAGCACAGTACTGTCTCAACCCGTCTGGTCAGTGCATTTATTTAATTTGGTTCCCCAATGTACATTTTGATTGACAAACTTAATATGATGTGTGATTTAAGTAGTTCAATGCATCAATTAGAATGTCTTAATTCGGGTGCATAATTGAAAACTTTGCTAATTCATGGAACTAAGAAGTACAATTGGATGTTGTGTGCTAATTTTGTTATGATAGTGATGTTGTGAACAATTGAAAGTTCATGTAGGAAATTGTTGAAGAAAGTTTGTGCAGTGAAATTAACCATAAATTTTAGGTCTGAATGTGTTTGTATTGCAACATTGTTTCGGAAAGTTCTAAATATGTTCAAATTAATGCATAATATAGCTAATAGCATGATAGTGTAATCCGGATGGATTTAGGAAATTGGCAGTTCAGTAACATTGTATGATATATTTACACTGAGCCGTAATTCTCAATCAAGAAGAGATCGTTTGTACTCTTCGGAATACGATCAATAAGATACATTAACGAGTGTAACTGTTTATGTTATGAACACTCTTGTATCACCAACTGACGACCAGCTTTTAGTCATCTTGAGAATCATTGGCTTTCATTAAAAATGGGGCCAAGTCTCCTCGCCTAAATTATCTTCTTTTTTCCTAGGGGATTATCTGTTCTGAAGTTAATTATCTTGACAGTTTTTGCCAGCTAGAAAAGTTAAAGAAAAAGCAGGGAAGCTAAAGAGGTTTTTTACTGAAGATATCAAGTCCAGCACCAGTGACACAAAGATACTTGCCATGACATTTAGGCAAGTAGTTCTAGAACAACTTGGGAGCTTTGAATTACTTTTGTTTCAACCTGGAACAGAAAGAAATAAGGAGAATCTTGAAAAGTCGAGAGAGGTAGACACACGTGTTTCTCTATAAGTGACTTCATGTTTTGAAGTATGCGTTGATATTTTGTGATGTCACATTAGTATGTCTGTCATGCAGGTGCCACATACTGATCGGTTCAGTTCTCTTATGCATTTTCATATCAGCAGGTTCCTCCATATTTGATCCTCCGATCATCAAATGACGGAGTTATCTCCATGCTTGCAGAAGCTGTTTGTATGGCTGCCCTTCAGAACACTGAAAGGGAATTCCTGGATAATGTAAATGGTAAAACTTCAATGAAAATTTTCCAGTGGTTTCAAAAGCCAAAAAGGTTTGCATCAAAAGATTCTTCAGTCATCATAGATAAGTTATCGGACCATGAGATGGTTGAAGAGGGCCAGAGTCTCTTAGAAAAATTTAATTCAAGGAAGGAGGGTTTCACTCTGACAAAATTGAAACCAAAATCCCATTGGTGGAAACCATCTGTTCTTTCAAATTTTGAAAAGATTGGTGGTTCCGAATTTAGTACCTGGGCAAGTGAGTATGTGCCTGCTTACAGGATACAAATTATCACTGATAAATACGAGGATTTGAGGCTTGAAGGCTGGAGACAAGTTGCCGAGAATCGGTGGCAAGTTCTTCTCACCCACTCACAAATGGTACGTTGTTTTCCCCCATTTTGTCCTTTACTTCTCTCTCCCTATATCTCTAGAATTCGATTGTATTGTTTTTGTGTCATTTACTGTATGGATTGGTCAGTCATGCACATGATTTGTCATGTAAATTCTGTGAATGAGATTATTGGCATCCCTATCTTCTATATTGTAAATAGTGTTAATTTCTTTGGATTCTATTGTTTCTCTTTCACAATTCTAGTTTATGAATTTCGCAGGTTGGGTTGGCTGGCATACTTGATATGTACTATGAAGATGTTTACTCACTGCCCCAAAAGCAGCTTTCATGTAGCGTGATCACGAGTTTTGCTAACGTTTCCCGTAAGAAGGTACTAAAGCTGTAATAAGAATAACCAACAAGCATTTATGCGAGTGTAAGTAAGAGGGAGAGCGAGAGAGATGTAATAAATACTGAAGCTTTTATTTTGTCACGGGAACTTCTGAGTGAGTTGTTAAATCCGCCAATTTAAAAATTACTAGTACTGGAGATAGAGACTTTGTGAACAAATTTAACAAAATGTGAATATTGGCTCAAATTTTCTATAAGTTTCCCATGTTTTGAAACTCCGCCCATTTTAAAATCACCATCAGTGTAGGGGTAGAGTTAGGAGGAAGTTGACAATAATAGATGTGTATAATTAAATTTGATATTGGAACTTCCTGAGTGATTATTGCAGTAGCTTACCCATTACATTTTACCTGAGGAGATTTTACTGCTCTCTACTCTAGAAGTGGTTGGGGCCAAATAGATGTGCAACGTAATTCTGATTCATTAGAGTTTACTGGCATAAGTTTTGGTTATTTGACTTGGTTGAATTTGAGCTAACTAGTATCATTCCTATAGAGGAGCTCTTCTTTGTTGACGGGGCTCTCTGCCAGTCTTGCAAGTGGGATTTTCTTCATTGTCGTTGCTGCTCTTAGTCAGTTTTACTCGCTTCATCTACACAAGGAAGGAAAGTACCCAAAAGATCAAAGATTGACCGAATCATCTCAAGTTGAATATGAGCTACATCAGTGTATTGATGCTGAGAAGGTAACCATCCACCAATAAAGCATTTTCATCATCTTCTTGATTCAGGCAAACCATCAGTCTCTTAATATGTCTGCAAGCGCATAGCATTCGTGTGCATACAAGAATGATGGTTCAGACTTATGATATTCAAGATGCATGACTTGCTACTGTTCAGTTAAAATTCATATATCCTAGGATAGGCACTTCACCATGACTTGCAATATTGATGTTGTGCTTGATGTATCAAGAAAGAAAAAAAAAACTAGCATGCTCCCAAGTTCAAACTCTGTAGTTTCCTTATGCCGGAGTAATGTTGATGACACCGTTTACATACCCGATAGTATTCTTCGGAAGCTATTAGGCCCCATTTCCTTCTATTTATACTTTATTTAATAGTTGAATCTTATTATATGGCCAGCTGGAGGAATTTTCAATCTCAACTGTAAGCAAGATCAAGGATGCCTTTTGTTGGCCCGGTGAGATCACTTACGAAGCAGGTGTTGGTGCTTGGACCGGAGAGGTTCCAAGTTACTTGATATCCATTGGTGATGTTGATTCTAAGATTGAAGTTGAAGACACTTCAGCTAGTTCCGGGTCTTTGGAGAAACAAGGTGCAGCAGACATCAAAGCATCTGCCCAGGATATTGCTAGTTATCAGGTAATTTCATATATATTGTGTTTCCCATCTCTCTCTCAGACAATGCCGAGTTAATGAGGCAAGGGAAACGAACTGATAATGAATCCATATGTACAATATATTCATTTTAACTCTATCAAACATCAGTCTTGAATTAAGTATCTAGGTTTGAGGAGCCTCAAGGACAGCATGAGCAGCTTGGTCAAAAGTTGTTTGAATCCACCTGTAGCTCATTAACAAATCAATCTCCGATGCACTTGGGCTCGGTTTGTGTTGAAAGTATCTAATCCATTTCCAGTTTCCATAGTGGAATTTCATAGCCCACAATATTTTCTTGCCCTTCAATTATAATGTCCACGACCTTGGTTCTATTCATGGTTAAGGTCTCTAGACTGCCTTTGGTTGAGCCCAGTGTTGCGTCTTTGTATATCTAACTTGTTGTGCTTCAGGTGGTTTTGTCAAGTGATGGAAAAATCATTGGGTTTCAACCTACAAGCATGGTAGCTGTCAACCATTGGGCTTCCAATCCCTTAGCAAAAGAGCTATATGGTGGAAGAAAGCTTTCCCCTGGTAGGGATCAATACTTGTGTTGTTTATTTTGTTATGCACCTACACTTTGAGTAATCATTTTTTCCCGTTTTGGGCTTTGTCTTGAGCAGGTCTGGTTGAACCTCAGCCCAAGATCGACCGGCCAGACGAGGTAGCTCTAATAGAATTGCTCATGTCCATGAATCCTGGGAATTGTTTTGCCTTGGCCAGGCCACTGCAGTGACCAAATCCTCTTGGCTTTTTATGTGATAACTGGTTTTAGGACTGTTACTACCAATAGATAAGTATAGTCCAAATTTAGTTTCTTCTTCTTCTCCATTACTAGTATTAGGGTTATTGCTGAACTATTTAGTATTTGGCAGACAAAATGAAGTTCATATTGAGCAATGCAGCCATTATTTTCTTTATAAGACTGAAATATATTTCTTTAGTTTTGTGGTTCATGTATGTGCAAATTTTATTGCATTGGACCCTTAATCAATGAAATAGGAGGTCGAATCTACGTCTAAAAAAGTGGAAAAGTGAGGGTTTACTTCTCTTTCCTCTACTATGTCTATAAATCCATTGGTATTAAATCTGCGTATGTTTCTTCTCCGTCTCAACTGATTCTCTTTCTTTATTCAACCCTGACAGTGACAGTTGATGCTCTAAATATTATGTACATAATATTTTTCATCGTTAAAAGATCAATTCCTTTTCTGGTTTAACGAATCATGCTCATATTATTAAGGAACTAAGTCCATATTCAACGCACTCGCCTGTGGATTGAAGAGGACAACTGTAAATAAATAAATAAAAGCCTATGGAAGCAACACGATCGCAATAACATTAAACCAATGTTATTGGGAAGACAAATTTTCACTAACTAAACCATACTAACACTTGTGCAATCAAGAAAAAGATTGGGAAGTTCATGAGAAAATGCAACAATTGTAACATCAATGGACGCAAAAATAATGTGTGTGTTTTACTACTTTTGAGCTTAACGTTTGTTAAAACAAGGTTTCATACCTGTTCATATTTATCGATGTGCTTCATGTTAAGCCATCTGTATCGAAGCTCCTTTATTGGAGTGCTCTAGTTTGTATGAGAGGTCTTCGCCTCCTTTTTCCAGACTTTATGTTAAAGTCTTGAGATACTACTAATATATTTAACTTTCAAAAGAAGAAGAATTTCAAAAAGTCACAGGAGTTCGAAACCAATATCACTAAGTATCTCTTTTATATGAATTTTTGTGTTACGATTACCCAAAACAACATGATAAATAACGCCAAGGAATGATTCATAAACGCTAGAGCCAATCAACATATTTGTGCCAACAAGCGGATGTTCTTGGCTACTACTCGATTTTCTTGGGTAATGTACGGTTGAAGATACCAAAAAAATAATTCTGAAAATTATGTTCAGAAAGAACTGTGAATGATAAAACAATTGTGACATCAAGGTATCGTTCTTCCAATAACATGTGTTTCCGTGGGATATTGCCGACAGGAGGCATGTATTCGACCAAAGATGAAATAAAACTCTATTAATCACGTGTTTATCTGGTTTAAAATTTTAAATAACGAGAGGGGCCAACTTAAGATTTAGACAAAGTTTGGGGGCGAGAAAGAATTACTTTTTACATATGGGCCCCATTAAGTCAACATTGTTTATTTACCATTCCATATAAAGTACTCGCACCTAACATTTCCCTCCACACAAAGGGACTGACTGTATCCAGATTCCTCTGGCCCAGGAACAACTAGGGTTTTTAGAATCAAGCAGAGAAATTCTCCACCCAAATTCAAATAAATAATTCAAAGACACAACAACGAAGCACCAGGTTCCGATCAGATCATCTTCTGTGTATTTGGGTTCTCATCTCGAGCGTCGACAATGGGGAGAGGGAAGTTCAAGGGCAAGCCCACCGGAAGACGCCAATTCTCCACTCCGGAAGAGATAGGTGAGCCTCCGAACTCTTACATTTCTGGTCCTTTTCTCTTTGGAAATGAACCCAGATCGATTTTAACCCTTACTGTTAGATCTGCGTCGATAATGGATGTGGGTCTGTCGATTTATTTAGTGTTCTTACTGGCTGACAGCTATGGCTTTAGAGAAAACTGAGAGAAAATTATTTCTAATTCTTCTATTTATGTTGCAATGTTGAATGTTTCTGTTATTGGAAGGTGGGTTTGATTGGGATTTTGTAGCAGTGATGTAGTTTTAGCAATTGGTGATGAGTTCAAACACATTTGTGTGTATTCAAATTTATGCTAGCAGCTGATTAACCCTTAGTATGAGAATATGAATGCTGATTGAAGCTTGATTATGATGAAGAATCTTAAGGTCATTGCATCACTAATGTTGAAGCAATTCTAAGCAGCCTGTAATTGTGATTCTTGGCCAATTGGGTTGGCCTGGTGGTCAAAGAGATCTCTCAGCTCCTTGAGGTCGAATCCCACTGGATACATATGCCTGGGAGCAAGTGCGGGTGGAGGTTAAGTTAGGAATAGACCGCTAGAGTAGGATTTCCCCGCTTTCGTGCCGATGATTTTTTTTATATAATTGTGATTCTTCATTGGTGTGTCACAACTGTGCTATTGGCGAAATGGGTAATCTTCTTTGTGTATGTTGAAACTTTAAAGTGTATGTTTAGCTGAGAGTTGGCACTAAAAAAAATCCATTATAAACACCAGTAGGATAAATAGAGGTCCCTTAATTACGAATTAGAAGCTTAACAATATGAAGGGCAATCTACCAAACGAGCAGTGGCACCCTAACTAGTTATTTGATTGAGGTCAAGCTAAATAGAATTATGTAAGATGATTGATTAAATTAAGTGTTGCTGATCTTATTTATTGTTATTTTATGATTGCAGCTACTGGTAGCTCCAACCGTCCTCGCACTTTCAAGCGGGTCTCTCTCTCTCTCATATCTTTACCCATCATTTTGCTTCTTCCTACATGTCAATTACATATCAATATAAAAGAATTATTCTAAATGCTATTAGGAAGAAGCTGAGCACGAGGAAGATCTACCAGGAGAGGAGTCTGAAGAAGAATCTGGAGAGGAGTCTGGAGAAGACTCAGATGTGAGTAGTATCTATCTATGTCCCCATTATGTTTGTAGGTCTCCTACACACATATTTTGGTTTATGTATGGTATGACTCTGAAATTTGAAATCTGTGCATTTATTATCAAATGTTGATAGCAAAAGCGAAAAGGCACTCAAGGTATAATTGAGATTGAAAATCCTAATTTGGTAAAGCCAAAGACACTGAGAGCTAAAGATGCTGATGTAAGTTATTTTATACAATATATTAAATTGTCCTTTCTATGATGATAGATTATTAAGGTTACTGAAACAGTAGAACTAAAAATTTGTTCTTTCTTTTGTAGGTCGGGAAGACCACCGAACTTTCTAGGCGTGAAAGGTTTGTGAACAATAATTTACTCTTCTCCTTAAGGGGAGACACTAGACACTCCTTAATTATAAACTAAGTTCATTTCAGATCTATATTCAAAATTGTTTCAATGCTCTGTTATTATACTCGAAGATGTTGAATAGTGTGGTTTCAATATACTGACATTGCTCTGCAGAGAGGAGATAGAGAAACAAAAAGCTCATGAGCGATATATGAAGCTGCAAGAACAAGGGAAAACTGAACAAGCTAAGAAAGATTTAGGTAAATTATCACTCAAAAAGTGCTTTCCACCTTTTCTCAATCGGTTTATTTTAGGTCATATGGACATAAATGTATTGAGAATGCTATAGAAACGTCAAGAAATAATGAATATCAAGGCTTTCATCTGTTGGTTCTTTATTTTCTTGCTGAACTATATGTTTTTGTTACTCTCTACAGTCTCTCTTACGTACTAAGCACTAAACATGCAGTGTATTGTTGTATTTTATGACTTTGAATCATACAATAGTCCTCAACATTAAGAGGATGTCCTTTAATTCTTTTTTTTAATCAAATTCATTCTTGTTCATGCAGACCGTTTGGCTCTCATACGTCAACAAAGGGCAGAAGCTGCTAAGAAGCGTGAAGAAGAAAAAGCTGGTACTTTTTTTTCTCTTACACCAACTGCAGTGTTTAGCTATTTTTTGTTTTGTAGCACTTTCTATACTGATACTAACACTCCTTCAACTTATATCAGCAAAAGAAGCGAAGAAGACCGAGGCTCGCAAATGAAATTCCTTTGATGCACATCAATAAGCGGTTCTCCATATTAGTACAAGAAATATATATGCATAGGCTCTCAAGCAATGTAGTAGCTGGTTGGAATGTTATCCATGTTGCTAACAAATATGTTTAATAGTGAATTCCAGAGCTTAACTTATTGGTTGACATTATATGTTCAATTTTCCAATTGCGGTAAATTTTAGTTTGGTGGAACAAATAACCCAGAGACTTGATGATTTAGTTTTTACAGAGGATCATTTTTTTTTTATGATTATTCATCATTTTCTTTTATATAATCCACCTTTGGTTACACAGAATCAGTTACGTTTTTTCAGATTTAAAGTTTCCAGGATGGATACCTCTGCCCTTTAACCAAAAAGTACACATTTTTTTCATTTTCCTCTAGCAACTTCTACAATATGGATGGTTCGGTGGAGCATGACGTATACTTCCGTCGAGTTCCTGATGGCTGGGTAAGCCCGAATTCCCTTCTAAGAAAAAATGTGTAACAACTATTCATTAGTTTTGTTAAGTATTTCACGGTTGATTTTATTGACGACTACTTAGGAGTAAGAGAAAACGACTTTAGAAAAGGTAATTCAAATGGGGAATCATGCTCGAAGTCATTGTATAACTAGACACTTGGATATGGTATATGTATTTTAAATATTTACAAAAGACACATAATTTACTTATATAAGTTTTAACAATTTTCCCTATAATTTGTAGAGGTGTCTAGTGTTTGGAGCATTATTAAGACAGAGACTAAAAAGAGAGATACTTATTTTTGTACAAGAGAGGATGATTTTATTTTTGAAAAGTAGTTGGCGCAATACGTTGCTCCAAACAAGGAGAGGCGCAGAAATATTTTGGTAATTAGTTTTTGTGGGGAGAGAGCAAAAGATTATAAAGCTTGAGTCTCCCTCTTCGTCTCTCTCCGTCCTGAACGAAGCTGAGATACAGAGATTTCGCTCCTTGTCTTCACCGCCATGGCCTATCCTCAAAACCCTACTCCTTCTCCACAAGTCGCCTCTGAAATCAGCTCCGGTTTTCAGGGCCAGAAGGTCCGTTTCCCGAACCCGCCCGACGCAGTAAACCCGGACCCGTCCACGCTCAGAGACAATTGGAGATTCGCGGCCCGGCAGTTCAGCCGATATCATTCTCAAGCCTGGGGCGGCGCCCTTCTCGCCGGTATCTCCTTTTTCGCTCTCGGCTGGGTCATCAAGGGCGGCAATCCCGTGTCCTCGTTCCATGGCGATTCCCGTGCACCTCCCACTTCCGATGAGCCAAGGAAGTTCCAAAGTGATTGATTGTCATGGAACCCCGTGTTTTAGGTGAGTTTCGGCTTCTTATTTTGATTTGGGGTTGATGATTTGATGTGAGTTTCGATGGAGGGTTTGGGGAAATGCCCTTTTGGTTTGAGATCTTAATGATAAATGATTGAACTTGGGTTCTGCTTTTAAATGTAATATGATTGGAGTGTGTATGATATGTGATGTGGGTTTTTGTTGGTGTGAAGTTTTAGAGAACCTCTTGAATTGTATTCAATAATTGAATTTGGGTTCTGCTGTGGCAATGTGGTATTATGATGAGGGGTTGTAGAAAACCTCTTGCAGTTGCTTATAGTTCTAAAGAATTGAACTTGGGTTGTGCTCTAACTATGAAGTGTTAGATTTTGTATCATATTTGGTGTGGGTTTGTGCTGACTTATATGGATGGTGTGAGTTTTAGAGAACCTTTTGAGTTGTATTGTTAATGAATGAACTCAGGTTCTGCTGTAACTATAAAATGTTTGGATTTCGCGTGATAATTATGATGTGGGTTTTGATGGGTGATGTGGGTTTCTAGATAACATATTGCTCTGAATTCTGCATAATAGAACGTCAATTTGTCTGTAACTGTAAACTGTTTCAATTTGCGTGATCTAATTTATTTGGTTTTGTATGCCACTGTAAGCACGTCTTTGTATGTCAAGCTCAGTATGCCTATTTATTTATTTATTATAGCTCCAACGATATATGAACAGAACGAAACTTCACATCTGCATCTTATGAACTTTTGTTGTTTGAGTGTGTTATCTTAGGTAGTTGATGTAATTTTTTCCTGGTTTTGATTCATGATTTAGATCTCAAGAGCTCCTTATGATAAGGCTATGCATGACCGAACTTGTGTTATACATATATTTTGCATTTGATCTGTTTTCTCTGATGTGGTCATCAAATACTTGTATGCCATTCATCCTCATTTTTGTGTAGTAATAGTGTATTTAGAAAGCATATCTGGGAAGAATTTCGATTTCCCATTGATATTAATCAATATTTTCGTTAGATATATCAATTTGAAGATCTTACCATATTATGCAGGTTCATGAGGCATCATCTCTACTGCAGGCCTATCCATCCTCAAATATCTGTATGCCAATCATCCTCATTTTCTAGACCGAAGACCGAGGCTCGCAAATGACATTTTTTTTATGCGCGTCAATAAGCGTTTCTCCGTGTTAGTACAAGAAGTATATTGTATAGGCTCTCAAGTCTCAAGCAACGTAGTAGCTCGTTGGAATATTATCCATGTTGCAAATAAATGCGTTTGATTTATTTTCTTTTAATTCCAGAGCTTAACATGTTTGTTGACATTATAGGGTTAATTTTTTGTTTATGATTATTCATCATTTTTTGTGAAGAAGTAATAGTTTCGGTTAGTCTTTTTAACCATTTTAGTCCATAAATTTCTAATAATGGGTGAAATAGTTTTGGTAAGAAACCGAATTATATTAGATGTAGGGGAGATTTAATTGGGAGTTCTTTCGAACGGTGTCCTATAAGTATAGGGGTAGCCCAACAGTGCAGTGATATAGAATGCTCATGTGGGCAAATGTCGACTTCACCCTTGATAACCAATCACCCGAAAATCAGAAGGAGCTTTTACAACAGGGAAAGTTACGCATAAGAGCATGTACAGTGGGAAGGCTGTTGTTGAGTCCTGAGTCCTGAGTCTGT
>JAYMTN010002030.1:0-11703 GCA_036897425.1 Erodium trifolium | reverse complement strand
AAGTGCACTTTGATGGAGGGAGCGCAGGTATTACGAATCCAGGTAATAATCTGGTGATTCTTGCTGTCCCATTGATCAAAGCGGTCGTTGAATGTAGCCTTGGATTCTTCTTCTGCCTGGACTGGCTCAATGATATCACCAGTAATATAGCGCCAGAGAAGCTTTCCCCGAAGAAAACTAGACATTTCTGCGGCCCATAGCACATAATTGTCACCGTCAAAATAAACGCTAATAGGCTTGGCGCTATCGGATTTGTCCATCGGGAATTTCTAATATAATAATAATTTTTTTTTGAACAGTGATCGGCGCGTGGCGCGTGGGCGCGTGGGCGCGTGTGGACTGGGTGAGAGCGTGGCGCGTGTAGGCCACGCGTCGTCTTCGTCAACCTCGGTGCTGTGTTGCGCGCGATTTGCAGCAGCGTCCGTCCGTTTTGTTCTGGCGGCTAGAGTCACGGCACAGAGAGCAGAGGAGCAGCGTGGGTCGCGTCACAGAGAGCAGAGGAGCAGCGTCGTGATCGATCTGGGTAGACCGAGATACGATCGCCGGCGGCTGTGATTGCAGATGCGGTTGTCTTGGCGACGGGAGCGACTGCGGAGGACCAGAATTCTGCAGCGGTGGCAGCAGAAGGATGCGGCGGCGAGGCAATCTCACACCCGATCAGGCTCTGTTTTTGGTCGATGAAACAGAGCACGAAGAGAGAGTCTACGGACGGCGAATTACTGCGGCGGCGTTGGTCTGGTGAGGTGGTCCAGAGGTACACGACGTGGTGCGGCTGTGTTGGAGCTGCGTCTGGGCGACGGGGCTTGGCACAACCGTGCTCTGTTTTCGGTTGCTGAAACAGAGCACCGGAGCAGTCTTCAACGCAGGCGAATTCGGCGTCAGCGGGAGCGGAAGCAGAGTGTTAGAGCGTTTGAAGCTCTGATACCATGACAGAATTATCAGAATTGTATTGATATTATTAATATGAATGATACATTGAGTGTGTATATATACTAAACCAAAGTAGACAAAATGATGGTGGTTGATGATGAAGAGCTGATAGTGGATGAGGATCCAAAGCTGGATCCAATGTAGAATCCTAAGCTATTCTAACAAATCTATATCAAGTTACTAAGTATTTGATAAATCCTTAAACACAACAAAAAAACATTGATTGAACTTATAATACTGAATAAAAAACAAAGCTTCCATGTACTCATCTAACTTATAATGCCCAGAAGATTTATTAGTGAACAAGCTCTATTAATCAAAATATATTTCGTAATTTGTTTGACAAATTTCTGCACACACAGCCAAAAAACATTGAACTCATAAAATTGAAGAAATAAGAATTCTCATGGAACTTACAAACCAAAATTAATGTCACACAATCAAACACGATCGCTATATGCAAATAATAAAAATAAATTAGTCAAAGAGAATTTACCATTTAAGCTACACTTGATCTTCGTCAAAAAAAAGGGAATAGTTATCAGTATAAAAGAAAAGAAATTTTTGAGGAGAAAAATTGGATTTTGAGTAAATCTGAACCCAAAATTACACTCTATTTATACAGTTTCGAAAGAGGAAAAAAATAATTTTATATGATTTGGAAGATCTTGGAAGAAGAAACGGTTTAATTTGGCTTGGGAGATGGGAACATTTTTGGGAAGAATAAACGTCACTTTGCTTTGGAAACATTCAACTGCAAAAGTAGGACGGATTTTATCATTATAGCAGGTTTTATTTTGGGCTAAATTTATAGGCCCATATTTTTTAGAAATATGAGGCCTTTGTTTGAGGAGAGGCCTTAGGCAAAGGCCTAATTTGCCTAATGGGCGGGCCGGGCCTGGTCTAAAACGAAAAAGTCCCTACAGTTCTATTATTTTGTAGCAAAAAGACTGAAATACCCCTCTTTGAATTTGAAATTTCAAAAATAACGTCATTTGTTTTATTGGGAGATGTTAGTTTTTCCGGTAATGAGCACGAGTTTTTCTGTGATCTGGACAGACACTGAACGGACTAGACAAACAATTTTTACTTTTCGACAAATTTATTCTACGGTTAGTGCTTAAAAAACGTGTACAATATAGTTTTTCCTAAATTCGGTGTGTATATCATGAGTTTCGCTCGTAACTCTAATCAATCCGGGTTTGGTACCCTAATGGTGGTATAGTGAACCGACAGGTGAGTGTGCAAGACAATTTTACTTACGAATAACAAATTGTACATTTTTAGACTCGTGAATAAAGAAACGATATACATCTTAAACTCGTAAAACTACGCAAACTCAACAAAAACACAATTTTCAACGACAAGACTTCCCGAAGTCCAGTCTCCCCACACTTAATGGTAATGAACCATGACGATCTGCGAATTTACACGCTCCTCGATCACGATGATTCGACTTTTAATAACGTGTAAAATAAAATAAAAACGGGGATACATACACATATCTATGCCATTATATCAAGCAGATCTATATATTTACGATTTATGTTATTAATTCGCGCACTGACCTAGAGTGTCTTTGAAGAAGTAAGGCCCGTTTTCGAAGGCCCATCGGGAGTAGTTGAAGCAAAAATGCCAACCCTCGGACCCACCAACAATGATCTTTTTGGGCCCATGTGGTTGAGAGTGCATGCCCCAACCCATATTGTTGAACCTGAAGCCATAGCCAAAGCTCCGATCCTCGTTGGCCATGGCAGCTCCCAATAGTGTGGTCACAACAATGATGAGTCCTTTTGCTCAATCCATGGCCATGACTTCAATACCCTAACACTCAAAAAGTAGAGAGAGAAAGAAATCAGATCGGGATAGGTGACATGAAAACTGATACTATATCTCGAACTAATCGTTACGTTTTGAAAAATAAAGAGCGAATTATAGCCGATAAATTTCTTATTTTCATTACGAGAAAAGGTCGATTTAATATCCATCCATGAGAGTCACATCAATGTATTGAATGTGAACTCATACGTTTATTTTCGGGAGCGATAACTTTGGAGTTAACAAAGTTTTTCTCGAGTGTCTGAAACCAACAAAGTAAATGCTTTGTAATAAATAGATAAATTGTGTTAAATATGTAATTAATGAAACATAAACTATAATGTACGTTTTGGTTATTACTATCAGTATGTACAAAAAAATCAAAACTATATTATATATTTATATAGAAGTATTATCATTTGTCAACTAACCTTGCATCATTAACTGTGACTAAAAACAAATAGAAACCATTAGGGTTCGCCGTAGCCGTCCCTTCCATGTTGTTGTCAAAATCGTTGTACCACAAGATCTTAGTTAGTTTCATGACTTTCCTTGTACAATTTTTTATGCTTCTCTCTCATTGTCTCACATTCTCCTCTTCCTCATGTTAGTATACCGCATCGTTATGGTCATGAATATGAGCGAGTGTATGACCGGAAATATAATTGTACCACGGGTTTTCACTGTCGAAAGCGATCAGAATTCGGTATCAGGTGTTTTTGTTGGCACACACAATCAGACGAGGTCTACTACGCATCCTCGCAAAGTCCAATGAGATACCTACATGGAAGCGGGACGTTGGGGAGGAAAGGCGTCATGTCCGCCCACGGTTAGCACCAACTAACCAATCTCCTCCATCAATTGTTGAGATCTCTGTTCTACACTTTTGCACTCCTCAAAAGTAACATGTCCCATTCATAGGATCAAGCAGTTGTCGGGAAATCTAATTTGTATCAAGTTGAGCCACAATTGGTCACCACAGGGCTTAAAGCGTCTTTATCTTGGCAATGATCACAAATTTCAATATCAAGTTTGCTTCGATTATACTTCTAAGATCAGAAAGTTGAAATTATCGTGCGCGAAATATCCATATGAGTTAATAAAATCGTAGTCTTTTTTGTTAAAAAAAAAAGTCAAACCGAACTCGAGCTTTAATATCTATTTTCGAACGAAATTTAAACTTAACTATTTTTTCCCCAAACCAAACCGATGTTAAGCCCTAAACAAGAGAGCCAATTCGATAAAAGAAAATAGGAAACTATATTCAAATCCTAATGTTTCAAGTACTCCTTTCCTATTCCGAACAGAGTTCGTGATTCCTACCGTTGTAAACTTCATCCCCAAGCAATCTCTTCATCTCTATATAAACAAATGGACCTCACTCCCCTTCAAATAAAAATTGCTCCTTTTCCTTCTTCTCCGATCAGCCATGGACTCTACTCACGACCCATCTTCCGATCAAGTACCCTCAACCCATCATTACATCCCTAAGAAGCCGTTGAAAAACAGGAACACGGTGTTACTTGACTCACAAGAAACCCAAACCCAAACCCTAACCCTAGCCCTAACCCGGCTCAGCCTCAGCCACGGCCCTGATCCGGACCCGTTCACGATCAAGAAGGTTCTAGAAGAGAGCGACGTCAACAACCTCGCGAGGCTGATGCTGGCCAAGGGAGCGGTGGAGGCGCACGTGCTGGCTCACTGGGACGGTGACACGAGGGAGAGGTTTGAGGACAAGGAAGGGGTTATGGTGAAGGTGTTGGATATGGACGTGGACGTGGAGCTCGACGTGAAGATGAAGAGGTGGGGGCCGAGAGGGTCGGTGGTTATTTGTGACCGGTGGATCAGCAAGTTTGTGAGGAGGAGAGGGTTGGTGAGAGGTGATCGGATCGGGCTTTTCTGGGATAAGTTCAATCGTCGTCTTGTCTTTTCTGTTCTCGAACAAGTACCGGTCGATACCACACAAATCAGTTTTCGTCAGAGACCTTGAGTTTGTTTCGATTCTATATATACGAATAGAATCGAATTACGAATTGTTTGTTTTGTTAATGTTTTATGAATCTATGATGCTCTTGAGGTGTTGATAACACCAAGATTGTATGTTGATGAACATTGGTATCCACTTGGATATTGATTTGTGTTGAGAAAATTACTTCATCCCTTAAGTTAGATGTTCGAAACTTTAATGATTATATTTCTTTAAGATCAGAATTTCCGCTTTCTTATTAATAATAAAATTTGAACTTTAGTTTTCTTATTATTTGAATGTCGCTTTCCCCGCTCTAAAGAATCATTTTTTTTGTGAATTAGCTATACATACAATCCGTTGAAACGTACAAAACAGACAATAATGCTATAGAATCTAGTTAGACAATAATATTATCGACTCGAGTCCGAAAAACGCAACATAATACGCATAAATTAAAACTACAAACATGCACACATACAGTTATTTACCGATATTCAAATTCAACCTGTTAGTGAATTTGTAGACGAAAAATGGAATATCATTAGTTTCTAAGGGAAACATAGTCACCGTCGGTTTTTGTGATTATCCTGTTTTTTATCAATAAGAAAGTAGAGAAATTGACTGGACCCCTAACCTCTATCAACATCAGCTTCTATTGGAAGAATCACTAAGGTCTCCTAAGTTTTTTTTTTGTGTTATGCGTTATTATTATAATAAATTTGGTGCCCCTCTTACTGAAAACGCTAACTTTGTCACTGCTTCCAAACATATGTATTTACTGAGGTTCGATCCTATGACCTCGGTGGCCCCTGGTTAGCCCGAGTGGACACGTGGTACTGATTGATGAGTTTTGTGTAGGTTTGGAGCAATGCCAAGTACGAGGGTTGTTGTGAACACCGAGAAGGATAGGTTCTCGATCCCTATGTTCTTCAACCCGAGTCACTATGTGGTAGTGAAGCCATTGGAGGAGCACAACTTGTCTGGATACAAAGACTATGTTTGGGGGAAGTTTTATGTGACCAGAAACCGCAGTGATTTCAAAAAGCTTGAGGTTGAGAACATCCAGATTGGTGATTTCAAAATATAGCACTCATGTTTGTAACTTTGTGGAATAGATCATGTTGGAATAAAAGCATTAAGATAGTAGTTTTTGATGTGGAGTCAAGACTCACATATAAGATTGAATGATGTAATCATGACGGTTTAATTTAATTTGCAATGTTCGAGTTTGGTTTATTAAATGTTTTATTTGAACTGGTTATAGTAAATCTCAAATAGAACTCAACGTTAAAGTTGAATCTGCTTAATAAACCAATAAATTTTTGAGTTCAACATTTAAAACTTGATAGGTTTACGAGCCAACTTGTTTAATATTTAAGTTAATATAATTATATTTTAATTTTAACATTTTATAGCAAAACAAACTAAACCCAATCAAGTCGAGTTGAATTCAAGTTTCAATATTCAACTATATAAGCTTGTTCGAGTTTGAACCGAATATTTTTTGTTTCTCGAGATAGGATACTACATTCAATCCGAATGTTCCGAGTACTCTTTTCCTATTCCAAACAGAGTTCGTGATTCCTAACGTTGTAAACTTCCACCCCAAGCAATGTCTTCATCTCTATACAAACAAATAGACCTCACTCACACTCACTCCACTTCAAGAAAAAAGTTGCTCCTTTACCTTCTTCTCAGATCAACCATGGGCTCTACTCACGACCCATCTTCCGATCGGAGACCCACATTCATCCTCTACGATTTCTTCAACAATCCCTTGAGCTTGAATGTCCCCGAGCTCGAGGGACCGGGCTTTTCTGGGGCAGATTCGACCGTCATCTTGTCTTTTCTATACTCGAATGAGTACTGGTCGATGCCATACCGATAAGTTTTTGTTGCCCTTATCATCAGTGATTTTGTGTTGTACATGAAATCGAGTGTGATTTATTTAATAGATGATTAAGTAACCATTAAGAGTATAAATCTAAGCTTGTTTGTCTAAGCGATCAAAAGTTTGTGTTCGTAGCGTGATGACTAGTAAGGTAAGATTCGAATTATAATGATAGTATTAAAATCTTATTTGCTAAAAGGAGACGATGGTGAAATCGATAATCTAATGGATGATTTGTTTAAATTATTCTTTGATCTACAATTAGGAGAGTTTAGTGCATATTTCATATTGATTATGATCGATTCAAAAGGAATCTTTAGGGGTGCTTTTGGAAATGTAAGTTGACTGAGTATTCACGTCTCAATACAATACGAAGTTTATATTGATACTTCATTATTGTTATTGTTATCATACAAAACAATACATTTTTTTAGTCTCGAAGTTTTTTAAAATTTAAGATATTATACATCAATCACGAGGATATATATTTAAAAATCATCAAACGAACAAACAATAACATTGACAAGACATGCTAACATACTACAACGTTATACGGCTAATCGTTGTTGAGATTTGAGCCCGAGTCCCAAACCCAAGTTCAACTGCTTAATCAGCTTGACAAGTAAGTTTCGATAATTCTGATATAAGAGCACATGCAATGCATGGTGGACTGACCGACGAATGACAGAAAAGGTAGTTTTTGGCTGTTGAAATCGTTTTCGTACTCAATTCGTCCACCTTATGGTCATTTGTCGCGTTACACATGGTTACTCGTCGCCTCTGACGTTGCGAGAGACTTGACGAATCCGCACTCTAGTGGATAGCATTTTGGAAAGTTTGGAGGTTTTGGGGAGAGGGTCGAGGCCCATTAATATAGATGGGCTGGATCCAACCCAAGTAGTAAAGGCCACATATATGGGCCTAACGGCCCAATAAATTTGTTGGGCCGTCCAAAACGTATTCGTTTCTTCCAAGCAACAATAACAAATCATCACATATTAATTTGTATTTTTCTTTTTAATTTTATCTGCGAAGCAAGCAAAGAAGCAACTTGGTCCTCCTCAAGCCACACCCTACTCCTTCTTCTCCATATCTTCCCTCTCAATCGAAACTCAAACCAACACACTCTCTCTCTATCTCTCTCTCTCTCTCTACCTTAGGGTTCGTAGCCATGGAGAGGACGGCTCTGCTCCGCTCCCTCACGTGCTCCTCACTCGCCGCCAATCGCTTCTTCTTCCGCTCATCCCACCGCCTCTCACGCGCCGCCCTCTCCCCCTCCTCCCGCCGCGCTCCCGCCCTCGCCGGCGCCTCCCAGCCCCGCCGCCGCTTGAGGATTGCTCCCGTCGCGGCCTCCGCCGGCAGAACCTTCAGTAAGCGCTACTACTCGTCTATCTCTCCACGCGCCATCGCATCACCTTTCACACAGCCCCCTCCCGGTACTGTCGAGCTTCAATTACACTTGGGTTTCGTTTCGCTGACAGTGATTGAATGTGCAATTTTGCTTGTTTGTTTTTGGATTTTTTGTTATGCTGTATCAATTTTTGAGTTCTGGTGTGGCTGTGGAAATGGGAGCAGTACAGGACAAAACAAGCTCCTGAAGTTGTTAAATTTGTAGATGCTTGTTATGGAACTAGGAGTTGTAAAGGGCAAATTGTGCTTCTGAAGGTTAAATTGTACTGTTAGAAACTTGTTATAGATACTTGTTAGGGGAGTGGATGTGGAAATTGTAAAACCAACCTTCAGGAGCTAAATTTGTGCTATTAGAAGCATGTTATAGATTTTTTTTTTCTCAATTGGAAGTAGCAAATGAAAATTTGGGTTTGTAAAGGTCAAGTTGTATCTTTGGGAATGTGTTGTAGATATAAGAGTTATCCTTTTTAGTTTGGCTGAAGTTCTTTTTCCTGTAAGTTTGCGTTTTTTGAGAGGATGCACTTTGAACAAGATTTTTCAATTGTTTTTGTTTATGTAGAGACTAGTGGGGTCGATGACGAGGTTGCGGAGAAGTTGGGATTCGAGAAAGTATCAGAAGAATTCATCGGAGAGTGTAAATCAAAGGCTGTGCTTTTCAAGCATAAGAAGACTGGTGCTGAGGTTATGTCAGTGTCAAATGATGATGAGAACAAGGTGTTTGGCATTGTTTTCCGCACACCTCCGTAAGTGGGTTGAATTTGGTTTAGTTTTGGTTGTTGTATTATCTGATTAAACCAGGGAAGTTGTGATGTAAAACCATTGTTACTGCACGTACATGAAGTGGTTATTGTTGATTGTAGCACTCTCATCATGTAGAGTAGTAGCTACTTTAGTTTGGTGCTATGTTGCACCAAAGAATTGTTAAAGTAGGTATCTCATTGAACAGTTATATTAGGAGGATGCGGTTTCTCTTATTGTATTTTTATAGCAAAAACTCTTAGCTCTACCAATTATTGGCACTATTGTCCATGAGCATCTCTTACTGTCATTGCAAAAATGTAGAGCTGATTGTCTACATAATCAGGGATTTCAGTCCACTATAAATATGGGTATAACATTTCTATTTGCAGTAAGAGGTACAGGAAAAGGAGGTAGATATAATGCGAAATTGTATTGCAGTATTTTTTTTAATACATGAATAGTTTGCAATTATTTGGATAGCCTTCAGTAACTTCAGTTTGTGGTAGATGACCTGATTGTTTTTTAGTTGTTGAAAAATTTCCAAACATACTTAGATCTTTTGAATCATAGAATTATTCCGTTATGATTAATAGCTCTTCTAGAGTTTGATTTCTCTTCAATCTGATTGCATTGCAGGGATAATTCCACCGGAATTCCACACATATTGGAACACAGTGTACTGTGTGGGTCAAGAAAATATCCATTGAAAGAACCGTTTGTTGAATTATTGAAGGGGAGCTTGCATACCTTTCTGAATGCATTTACCTATCCTGATAGGACCTGCTATCCAGTTGCTTCCACAAATACAAAAGTAATAACAATGAAAAGCCTTTTTGGTTGGAATATTCATTATGTAGTTGTGATTGGACCTACTTTTGATTTTAATGTTAATAATTACTTTTTTCAACAGGACTTTTACAATTTGGTTGATGTTTACCTGGATGCCGTCTTCTTCCCTAATTGTGTCAAAGACGTCCAAACTTTTCAACAGGAGGGTTGGCATTACGAGCTTAATGATCCCTCAGAAGAAATATCTTACAAAGGTTGCTTCTTTTGTTACATATTAGTTTGTATATAATACACAATGACTGGATTCTGTTGCCCACTCTTGTAATTGAACTCTGTTGTTCTTCGCGCTCACTGGATGCTATTATCATCTCATGAGTTGTTTCTGATGTTTTCGTGGTATATATTTTACATTGATCTATATTGCATGCATTTTAATTTGAAAGTAGTTTGTTTCCTCGTCCCATGACTTTGTTTGTTCTTCATCCTAAATGACGTGTTTCATTTTTCATTTCAGGTGTTGTTTTCAATGAGATGAAAGGTGTATATTCCCAGCCTGATAATATTTTAGGGCGAGCTTCACAGCAGGTAAATTTTCTTATCTCGTCTAATTTTTGTTTCTAATGCTTGAAACTAACTGTTCAAATACACTTGCTCGAATTTAAATTTCTGTTGATTGCAATTAATTTACATTTGCAGTTTTGTTGTTCTTTCTATCTCTAAAGGTCACATGATGACAACCGTAGCAATGTTTCTTTAATAATAATAAAAATTCCAGGGACAGCACACACGTAGAATGATCCACAGTCTCAAACTTGGAAGTGAGTACTTGGAAATCTGAGGTTAATGAAAAGTATCAAGCTAATTTAATTAATAAAAACAACGTAATACATCTTCCGCTTTAATGCCTGGCACAATTCATCTCACTCAATCTCTTAAGATTGTACTGTTTTGTGTCTTGAACGCTTATCTTTACTTATTATTTCGACTTATTTAGGTAACCCAATGCTGGTTTGATAAATGAAGTTTTTAGAATATTAATGTTTCAAAATTCTCCTCTACTTTTGTGATTACACCTGTTGCTGTCCTCGCAATATCGTTCAAGTATCCTTTTATCAGAGTAGGGCAGTTTGGTAAACTGGCAAGGCTTTGTACCTAGGTATTTAATAATTATTTTTGTAGGCTCTTTTTCCAGACAATACCTATGGCGTTGACAGTGGAGGTGATCCAAGAGTAATTCCTGAATTGTCATATGAAGAATTCAAGGTTTGTATTTCCGACGGTCTTGAAACTTGTAGAACATTATTTCCAGCGTCTATGGTTCGCTCACCTTTTTATGCATACTATAATCATGTGATCCTTTCTAAAAAATACAGGAGTTCCACCGTAAGTATTATCACCCCAGCAATGCTAGGATTTGGTTTTATGGAGATGATGATCCAACTGAACGTCTGCGCATTTTAAGCGGTAATGGCTCATCGAAAATGCAAATATTACCTCTCTGTTGGTGTATATCTGTTTGTTTTCTCAACTGAATTACCACATTTTGTTTCGGCCAAAATAAAAAAGGAAGCTAGTGTAACTGGGAATGATTTTTGACAGACTTGAGTTTTAGATAACTAGACCTTTCAATTGCAAATTGAGAAGGTTCTGATATTTAGGTTACCAAACCACTTAGAGTTAAATGTCTATTAGAATGACTTCATTTGATCATTTACAGTGTTGAATTTTGATTGTGGTCAATGAAGAATTCACTTCCATGAATAACCATTCGAATTTTGTTTCTTTTGCAGAGTACCTAGATTTGTTTGATGCAAGTTCAGCTTCCAATGAATCAAAGATCCAACAACAAAAGCTATTTTCAAAGCCAGTCAGAATTATTGAGAAATATCCCGCCGCTGAAGGTGATGACTTATCAAAGAAGCACATGGTTTGCCTCAATTGGTTGCTCGCCGACAAGCCCCTAGATTTGGAAACTGAGCTTGCCCTTGGGTTTTTGGATCATCTTATGTTGGGATTTCCTGCGTCTCCATTGAGGAAAATCTTGTTGGAAAGTGGTCTAGGTGATGCCATTGTTGGTGGTGGCGTTGAAGATGAACTCCTCCAACCCCAATTCAGTATTGGGCTGAAGAATGTTTCTGAAGATGATATTCAAAAG
>JAYMTN010002029.1:0-11707 GCA_036897425.1 Erodium trifolium | reverse complement strand
ATCACCGCCAAACACGTGCTCTAGTACTACGTTCCCTGATAAGCAAACCTCTTCCAGTTGCAGAACACCAGAAGCTATAGAACAAGGGAATATTGTTTTCAGTTTCCTACAATGCTCAACCCGAAAAACTCGCAGTTTCTTGAAGCATGTAAACAGGACATGATCTTCCCCCACCTCCGCGGCATGGCCAAATACATTCTCCAATTCTGCATTTTCTGATATCTCGAGCTCTTCCAGCTGAGCAAGGGTCTTCGATATGGAGATAGGAAGTATTGTTTTCAGCTTCCCACACTTCTCCACCTGCAGTATCCTCAATTTCTCAAGGCAAGCTCGATTCTCGAGTATTTCCCCTTCCTCCAGATCAGAACTAATGATATCCTTCAGATCCCCACATTCAGATATTCGTAGAGTTTTCAGTTGCGCCATGCTTCGTGCAATGGATACAGTCTCGAGCAATTTCGAACTCTAACCTCTGTGAGGTTATGCAGAGTTACAAACCTGGTGGATCCTTCCCATATGTGCTTCAATGAGGGTAAGCTGAATAACCTCAGATACTTCAAACTACAGAACAGCTGCGGATCATCACTATCTTTTCTTTTCCCAAGTTGAAATAACGATTCCAATTGATGACATCCATGGACTTGTAGCTCTTCCAGGTTCCGTGCTAGCACTTGTGATGGGAAAAGAACGCATAGCGCGCTACAAGAAGAGAGCGAGAGCTTCTTCATTTTCTGTAAGAACCCGCTTGGAGGTTCACCATGACATAGAGCTCTCAAGCATGGCATGTTGCTTAGAGTTACTTCAACCAAGTTTGGAAATGCTATAGTTGGAACAGACTGATGATGATTCGTTGTATCCACGAGACTTGCAATCTCATCACCATCGTATAAGATCATAGAAATCATGTCCCTAAACCCTCCTTGATCCAAACCCGGAACCATACTTTTGGAAGCTTCACTCTCGAGCCCCAATCGAAGATATTGCACCGAGGGCAGCAACTTCTTGTAGTAGACATTTCGCGACCAAGCATCAGTTCTGGACAGGCACAGAATCCTTGTTGCGTATCTCTCGCTCCACGAGCTCAAGCCCCATGGATCTTTTATGTTGTACCATTGCAAATTTGGCAAGCAAAACTGATCAATGTCTCTGGATGAGCTAGCATTGGTTCTTTCAATTTCCCATTTTATGAATCCACCACCAATAATGTATAGCTCTTCTAGTCTCGAGAGCCTGTTGATGGCGCCAAATGGTAACATTCTTGAGCCTGTCGAATCTGATAAATCTAACAATCTTAGCTCAGACAATGTCCCGACTGCATCAAGTTGACAGCATATTCTTGAACTTTTAAGGGTCAGAATCTCCAAACTCTTCAATTCTGCCACACCAGAAATGTCTGCAAAGTTGCAGCTTCTCAAGTTCAGTGTTCGGAGATTTGTCAAGCATTGGATTGATGGCGGAAGCGAGTAAGCCTCCTTACTACTGATAGTCGTCCTCAAGTCCAAGACTTTGAGCTCTTTCATATCTTTGAAAAGTGAACTCAGAAGTCTAACATTTTGTTCCTTGCCTGTGAAATCAAAGAGTAACAATATTTCGAGTTTTGGACATACCAATTCGTAACTGATGAGTTCCTTTATGCTGCCCGGTAAAAAAGAGATTGCCTTACAACGTGCGAAATCTTTGTTCCTCGTTAAGTCCTTCAAGCTAGCACCATCTTTTACTGCAAATATGCCTTTTTCTGTAGATCCTATCCGCAAGGTAACATCACGAACCACATCATGCATCTTTACGAATTCTTCATGATCAGTTCCTAGCAGTAAAGATGAATCTCTGAGAAGATGAAGTTCCACATTCACCTTCCTCCTCGCGTCCTCAACTGATTTCACGCCTGGAAACAACTCCAACCCGTAAACGCATCGAGTCAAGTCCTCTATGTCAATTTCATAATCTTCAGGAAACAAAGAACACAAGAGCAACAAAAATTGACTTTCCTTTTGCTTCAAGTAATCATAACTCAACCGAAGACATTTGTAAGCATTTATTTCATCATCCACATCTGGAATGCTTTCCATTCTAGCATCTTTCAGCTGTTCAAGTGCTTCTATCCATTTGCAAGAACTCTTCTCTCTCAGAGCTCTTCCCACCGTCACAAGCGCCACAGCAAGACCCTTGCATTCTGCAGCAATTTCCCTGGCAACTTCTTTCAAGATAAAGTCATCGCCTATATGAGCATTGATTTTGAACAAAATCCACGCTTCATCTTCAGAGAAGAAACCCAGCTCGATCTTTCTATCAGTCTGCATAGAAGCACACACACGAAGACGACGAGTTGTCACAAGAACCTTGCAACCTTTGAATTCATCATCAAACGATGGATTTCCTATGGATCCCAAATCAAAGTGCTTCCAAGCATCGTCGAGGATTATGAGAACCTTCTTACCCTTCAATCTCAAGTGCAGCTGCCCCGCTCTTCCACCTTCGCTCTCTTTATCGAGTTTCAGGTTCAAGAAGTCAGCCAGCTTACCTTGTATTCCCCTAATGTCCGGAGTCTGGGAGAGAACAACCATAACAACTTGATCGAAAAGCTCCTTCTCTTCAGCTTCCTTAGCCACTTGTTTGGCCAATGTTGTTTTGCCTATCCCTCCCATGCCATATAGTCCAATCACATTGATGCCATCCCTCTCCAATGCCTCCATGATCTGTTTGAAAGCAGAACTCGCTGACATAGACGCCATAAACTCATCCGACCTACTGATCAGTTCTATATTAGGAGGAGTCACAGGGTGAGCTACTCGGCCAAACATTCCATCTTCCAAAAGCTTCTTGATAGTAACAATCTTCTCAGCTGCCGTTTTGCTTAACTGATAACGCCATCTCCAGTTAGGACACCAGCATGTACTGAAGCAGCTCGTGTCTTGGCTCAACTGATTCTGTAGCTGCTCTGTCTCTTCCATGACCACTTCCACATCCTTCAGCCAGTTCTCTACGTCTTGCTCTATCACTTGAGCATTGTTTTGTGCCATCTGCACTTCGTTCTTGACCCTATCTTGTCGCATTTTCAGATTCTCAGCTTCTTTTACGAAATCAGCAGCTATGCTGTTGAAGCATAGTGTGCGCAGGATTGGGCTTATTACTGGCTCCACCATATATTCTGCCGTCTTGGATGCAACAGAAATGCAAATGTCTGCCATTTTCTTGTAAAAATCTAGATAAGAGGAAACAGTTCAATGCTTAAGAATAACGGAGCTTACATTCAGAAATCAACAATAATTCAGCAAACCTATTCACAAATGAAATGAGAAAACCTCAGAAACAACCATTGTTATACAATAACTGACATTTAACTAAATCATTATCGTTAAGTCCAAGCAGTGGGAGGCCTCAAATGCTTCTGATCTCCATCTTTTCGATGTGGGAATCCTACATTCCATTGCACATATATATTGTTAGGTTGTTTAGATTTGAGTGAGGAGGCCCACATCAGACAGTTAAGGAGAGGAAGAAGAGTTGATATACACGTTGGACTCATGACCTAATAAGCTAGTTTTTTTTTGGGTCAAGTGGGATGACCGATTTGTATATCATGAGCTTCTTGTTGTGTGTTCATCTTAGATAACGCCCGGTTCCTCCAAACAACAGTATCAGACCTAAGATTTGAGGAGACTCTTGAGAAGCCGATCGAGAGAGATGGTTAATATACACATTGAACTCATGAGCTGATAAACTATCTTTTTGGGTCAAGTAGAGTAACCAATTTATATATCATGGATTTTTCATTGTGAGTTCCTCTTAGTAAGACACGGTTCTCCCCAGCATAGGCAAGATTGACGAGATCCATAGTATGGGATAACGCCAAATCCTAACGGTCTCAGAAAGGTCATTCGCAGGTCCTAACTATGCTCCACCTTTTGTCATAGATCCTAACACCTATTTTGTTACTTTAGTAACAAAATATCACCACTGTGTTAGGATCTGTGATAAAAAATGGAGCGTAATTAGGACCTGTGAATGACCTTTCTGAGATAGTTAGGATTCGGTGTTTTCCCATTTAGTATTTAGGAATTCGCACTTGAAACAAATTATGAGCTTTACTGCCTAGGACTCTGATAACATGTTAAAACCCAATTAAGCTTACAGGTTATCAAAATTAACAGCCTCATCAATGGAACCATTTGATTTTATATTTCTTATACCAATTTGGGTACAAGTAGAAACCTGACTATTGCTGTAAAACAAAACAAAATAGTGAAACTAAACTACACATCATGTACCCAAAATTCCTCAAACACTGAGATGCAACTTCACAACTTTTAGAATCTCAGATAATTTCCTCTAAAACAGAAATAAAAAAGCTCATGATTTGGTTGTTTAGGGAGCAGGAACTTTAACATTACGAAGAAAAAACAAATTTTGAAACTTTTCACAAATTCTGGAAGAGTACATGAAGATTGAAGCTAGAGGATTGATAGACTTACGATTATAATTGACAGAATCGAAGAAGGAGGCTCACTTGGTTCTTCTGAAGTAGGGCATTCAGATATGGGAACCAGACAGTCAACAAATTCGTCGCTCTTGAAATAAATAAATACCTGGCTTTGGGGGTCCAGTACAGTCAGTCACCATTACTTGGCTGCTCCGTTAATAAGTTAGACGTTGATTTAGCGGTTAGAATATTTGCAATGAGACGTTGTGGTTGGGATGTCAAGTTGTAACTCATGCATGAGATTTATGAGTTGAGGCTCATGTGTTCCTGTACAGAATTTAGAGTTGAGCCCTGAGCTGTGTATAGAAGTCAAAGTCGAACCCTTTAATTGAGTTGTGTTTCAGAGTATGAGACTCATGGATGGTACTTATAAATTGAGTGGAATGTTGGGTTTTTGTTCGTTTTCTCGAATCGAAATGTAAATCAATGTTTTTTTTTCTTTGTGATCAAAGACATTCAATAAACTATTTAGAACAATAGAAACCTAATAACTATAAATTTATAAATTTTGGACACCGTTTACACAAAATGGATTTTTAGAGGCCACGCGGCGTGTTTGGTCACGACTCACGATTTAGTGGGTCGCGAGCCGCACATAATGTGTTCCAAAGCGTGCAACTCGCGACTCACTAAATTGCGAGTCGTGGATCATGGGTCGCAATTATTATGTGCACGCTACCATCTACGTTTTGAAAAAACTGGGGTTCGGCTCACTAATTAGTCGACTGCGAGCTGAGAAATGAAATATGCGAGTCCGAGTTTTTGGGGTTCAGGTTCAGTATCAGGGAACAGTAAACCTGAATTGAGCGGCATCGTGAATCAAAACTGAGCCGTTTGGTTCCTGTAACAAAACCGCGAGGATCTCGCTACCGAATCGGTGAACGCCAATGGCGTGGTGACTCGTGGGTGGAGCAGGAAAAAAGTAGCCGTTGGCATAGCCAATGAATCTCAGCCTTCATTTATTTATTCTTTTAAATCATTTTTATGGTTTTTGAATTAAAAAAATTAAAAAAAATAAATTATACTATCTAAAAATGCCAACACCTCATGTGTTCTTTTATCACTCCCTTCACTATACTTCTCCATATATTAGTTTGTCAAATACTTGTTCCTAAAAATTTCATTCCGATAATAAAAATGTCTAGCCACGGGATTGACAATCAGCACCCAATCGAGTTCAATGTCTAGTAGCATGAGGGTTTCGGCATATATTGAACATTGACCCACCCATGGTCCCCAACTCGTACATGCAGCCATACTACACATGGTCACCAACCTCAAGCCCAAATATTATAGGTACGTGCAAGAGTGTTAGGGTGGAAGCAGCGGAACTCGTATGTCTTCGCAATCATCTTCTACATGCCTTTCAAAACTTCGAGGCACCAAAAAAGTATGGTCAATTCCCGAGGACAAGAGGCGCATATCTTGTTGGCTACTCACATCCAAAGACATTTTCAGAGGTAACTATCGGACGGGTAGACCTTTTGAGACCAAATTGCCAAGGAGTACAATCGAGACAATGTTTTCCTGATGAAGATGCGGCTGCAATACAAAAATTATTGGAACAAGATTGCACCTCAAGTAAAGAAATTCAACCAAAATTTTCAATAAGAAAAGATGAATTGGACTAACAGTCACATCCATGATGACCTCGTCCACGTTATCATGGAATCATACGCGGAAGAGAAAAGTCTTGCTTAGTTTGAGTACTACCATTGGTGAGAAATGTTGCACGATAAATTGAAATTCCCTTCGACCAAAGGCACGGTTGGGGACAAATGACAACGGTTGAATAGGGTTGGGTCTTACAGCTCTCAGATACCCCTTTATCAGCTAGTGACGAAATATATCTCGCTGGTGAGTCCTAATAGGAGTGGGTCTCGGAAGACCTAACCTGTAACGTGGAAGAAGGCCAACGACATGTCCCACCACAACAAGTGCGTTCGTTGGGCCAGAAGTTCACGAAGAGGAAAGGGAAACAAGTGAGTGATGAAGCAAGTGTAGTGGTCGTCATGGACTGAGAAAAGGGAGAGAAGGCTAATAAAGTGATCAAGATGGAAGGGCAATGGAACGACCTATTTTCTCAATACTGCCAATTGGAAGCATAGGGCACATCGACTATGACCGAGGCAGAGATATTTCGTCGAACCAAGTTCATGGAAACGCTGTGGGAGAAGTGGAAGAGCATTATCAGTCATATGAAAAACCTTTAAAGGATGGTTTGGGGTTGTTTGTTTCGCTTATGTGTTTTTGGTTGTTTTCGTTGGTTGTCTGGTTTCCCGTTTCCTAACACGACCACAATTTTCACAATTTGTGAGGTCGTTTTAATTTCATGCTAGTATGAGTAACGGATGGACAACGGTTGCAATGAAATGTTTTTGTTTGAATCTATTCTTCGTGTACACTTTTGACTGACATGTCTTATCCAACTCAGATATTCGAAAATTTTGATCGGGTTGTCTTACACAACTCAGAGATTCGAAAACTACTAGTCGAGTTGTCTTGTCCAAGTCAGAGATTCGATAATTTTTGAACGAGTTGTTTTGTCCAACTTAAAGATTTGATTGCTTATGAACGAGTTGTTTTGTCCGGCTTAGAGATCCAACACTTTCTGAAAGAGTTCTTGTCCATATAATAGAAAGGAAACTTTAAACTGGTCCTATATTAAATTTCTGTTCTTACACATCTATTCCATTTCATTATCTACTAATAAGAACTGAAAGTTAATGATCCAGACAACAGGTAAAAATTCTTGCATGATTCTTATAAAATCGAGTCCACACATTGTGAAAACATCAGCTTTGGGCATCGAATCTATAGCACATAATCCAATACGACAAATTCTGAAATACTAATACGATTCCAACGTACATGCTCTAATCATTATAATTTATACCGATCTACGTGCCTTTTATTATTCTCTTTTACTTCATTACTGTAGTATCTTATTATGAATCTCTTAAAACAGCTGTCCTTATTGATTTCATTCAATGATTACATCAGCCGTCGAACAAGAAACATTGTGATCACACACGACATAGATTTACAGGAGCTGGCAGTGTACAACACTACAACCAAACCAGCTACGTACGATACAGTGTTCATGGATCAAACTGCACTTATTCCAGTTACTTGAAGTATGCAGATTCAAGAGCTGAAGCCTTCTTGCTTGTTTCAGCAGCTTCCTGGCTGCCACTCATGTTATAGCCTCTCTCCTAACGCAATAAGAAACATGAATTTCGAGCAAAACAGCAATGTCTTACAATACGACACAGGAAAGTACATACCAGCAGGCGCCATGTAAAAGGGATTCCTTCCCTCGCCTTGACTCGCTTCTTCATGTCTTCAACCGCTGTGATTTAAATACCACAGGTTAGAACCATACTCAAAGTGGAAGTTTAATTGCAGTTTAGCCCTACCTTTTGTGGCGTCCCCGCTATTCAACAACACAGTGCACCAGACCTCGTTAAAGACATCGACTTGTTCATCAGAAGCCCCAATGATCTGGCAACAAATGACACGGTGAACTTCCTTCATTTTAAACCAGCATACGAGAAAATCGCATACGATGAGATTATAGTTTACCTTATAATCAATGGCATCAAAATTTGGCCCGAGCAATTCCACTGCTTGCTTGTCATTGCCTCTCCCGAACTCATATAGAGCTTCTGCAAGCTGACAACATTAACAGATGGATCCCAAATAAGCTCAGAACATAAACAGCTAAAATATATCAGGATCATGCAATTAATGAGAGTAAACCAGAATTGCTTTCTGCATCCTTTGTTGCTTCTTCTTTGTCATCCTAGTTATTCTGCATAAACAGGACAATGTTTCTATAAATTTTTAGCTGGAGCTCGTACGTATAGAGTTTGCAATTAAAGAGCCTCGTCATGACCTGGACTTCAATCCCCCGAGTAGATCTTCCGCTTTTGAGTAGTTTCCGGTTTTGGATAAAGCCCACAATATCAACACATCAAGGTGCCACTCTAAATACCAGTTACCCTAAAGATTTAGATATGCCAAAACAGCACAACGATATGAGAGAAAAACAAAAATGGCAAAGAACAAACAACATCGCATGTCCCGAACTATCGGGCCAGTGGTTCAATAATGCATCCCGTTATTACCAAAACGTATGTTCTTCAGAGGCCTTAATTCACTCAGAACTTACTAGGGATCTAACTTTTATGCTTCAAATTCCATAAACAAAACCTTTGACATAATCATACCATCCTCTGGGACTAAGCAACACGATGAAGTAAATTTGTATGATTAACGTGATAAATAGTTAACTCACTTTATCTGCCACGCAACTTGCCAAGATGTTCAGACGGTCCCCGAAGGCATCCATTTCACCTCGTACACAAACTCTCAGCAATAAACCAAGTGCATTCAAGTATATCTACATGTAAGAAACTTAGTATCATATCATACATAAAACCAGAAAAAACATTGGAGGGGTTACCTCTGGAGGTACAGCATCAGTTTTCTCCAATTCTTTCCAGATTCGAGTGTCATAAACGTCCACAACAGTTCTCATTGGGGAATTGCCCTCCAGGTAACAAAGAGCTACATGCCACCAATTGTGAGTGTACCTGAAGATCAAATGTTACATCATTGAACCAATAAACCGAAGTCCATCAATGAAACAATCTGAGTAAGACAACCTAACATGCATACATAAAGGATGAACAAGAATTCCATGAAGCAGAACATGCTTCCATGAACTCCACTGCTTCTTTAAATCGACACTCATACTGAAGAACATGGCATAACTGCATATTATGGGGATTAGTTAATCATTAGACAAAATGAACCATCAAAACAATTAAAATATTGCATACTTACAGCATGATGTGACCAGCAGTCATCTTTGTTGATCTCGAATCCCTTCTTTGCAGCTTCATGAGCTTCTGCCATCAGGCCAAGCTCTAGTAACGGGAAAGCAAGCATACCATACACATAACTCTCTTGTAGGTTTTCATGTAGAACCTGCAAACTGGAAAATCAGGAGCCACTTAATTTTAACAAACCATTCAGTGGTTGATAGAAACAAACCTCCTGAACAAGATTCAAAGAAAGATCTGGTCGGGCCATGTAGAAGCATAATATTTGAACTCTTTTGAGAGATACTAGATCTCTCGGAAAATCTTTTAAGAGCTGCAGAAACAGAAATCATAAACCAAAATTATTATAATCATGAAAGTAGGAAAGATGAAATTATAAATAGATACTGAAGCTCATTCGAAAGGCATCAATTGCTTAGCATGAACCTGATTATTTTACACTAACACTGCTTGCATATCCATAACTCAATTCATGAATTATTCGCAAAGTCACCTATGAAAACCCCAACACTAAAGTGATCTAGGGGACTCAGTTTCTTCCATGAGGTGTATCCCCATTCAAATGAGTCTTCACAGCAAACATTAGGGTGATTAGTAATCTATGGAGGCAGTCAAATTAAGATTAACAGTTCATTTACTTAAAGCTGATTTCAGATGTGACAATCCAAAGCAAGAGAAAATGACTGGAGAAAGAAACAAGTAGAGAGGTGAACCTTGGCATGTAATTGGACAGCGATATCATCGTCCCTGTCTTTAGAGATCAAATAACTCACTGCATCATAAACAGCCTTCTCATACGAGGTGGCTTGATCCTGAAAAAGTATAATTTTTCAGCACCAAAAAAATCCCAAAAGTCCGAATAAATTTTTCCAGAAATGGGCAGCAAAAATCGAAATCAGAGAAGAACCTACGAGTCTGGACTTGGCAGCCTCCAAATGAGACGCAGCATCGGTGGGGTCGGAGCTGGAGGAGAGGAAATGGGCGGCCAAAATGTTGGCCAAGACGCAATCTTTGTCATGGCGCGGCGCTTCCAGAATCACAGACCTCTCTCTACCGTAGCTGAGAACCTGTTGTTCATACGAAATCAACCGACCCAGTTGAGATTTTGCACCAAAAATCAAAACCCACATGAAGGAAACAGATGAGACGAAGAAACAAAACAGGCCCACCTGCTGATAATAGGCGTTGAGGGAAGAGATGCAGGAATCAGAGGAAGTCTTGACCTCGTAACCCCATCGGTCCAATCTCAATTGTGCCATCTCTCTCTACTCTTCAAATAGAGCTCCGATCGAAGAAGATCCCAGATGGCGATAGATATATGAGCTGGAACTTAGAAGAAACTCGATCGGGGACTGCAATGGAAGCTTGAGATAGCTACTAGGCCTTATCTTGTTCGGTACATGGTTTTGGAAGCATGCTTTGAATTTATTGAACTTTTTATACGGCCACGACATGAATAAGAAAAGATGGCCTAAAGCGACCGTTGTTACTTGTCAATTTGTGTTGGGTTGGAAGATCCATCGATAATTTGCATTAAATCAGAGAAGTGATGGTGATTCTGTACGCAAATTTGGAGGAATTGTCCAATAATTGTTCACTTTGTGAAAAACAGATTTATACATGTCCTAATAGCATACATACACCGTGGGAATAGGTTAAATCGGTATATTTTTCCGACCAATTCTCGTTTTAGTGCCGTAGAATGTATGTATTTTTAGAGATTATAGTGGGAATAGAACGATTCGATCTATTTTGGGTCTAATTTAAAAAAAAATACTTGTATCGCAGAGAGGTTGGAACGGAAAGTTTTATTATTTCTGGGGCCGAGAAACGGAAAGTACAAAACACGAGGGAGACGAACTACAAAACACGAGCGAGAAACGACCACATGACAACCTGCAGAGGGCGAGCTGGTTGTAGAGGCTCCATTTCAGGCATTCCCGAACCGTCGACCACCACTCATGCTTAGTGAAGGGGTGGGCGACATTAGCATGGTACTTCTGATTCGCCTCTAGGAGCACCTCCACTTCGATTGTTTTCAGACCGAGTAATGCTCAGGACTCCGAGAACGCCAACTCGAACGCCTTCACCCGTACATCGGTCTTCTACTAGTGGTCTTTGAGTTGCTTCTCAAACCGGGGATACAGATGGTTGTTCATGTCTTGCCATTCATGGTTGACGATTCTCCAATACTCTAGGGTAACGTCTGCTTGGAGCATCCACGCAAGGAAAAGGCGTCTTTCTTCTTCATCGGTCCATTGAGGAGGCATGGCAGATTCTGCTCGGGTTGGAAGCGGCAATGCTGAAACTGCAACAGAGAATCGTTGGAGGAGAAGAAGTTGAAGACAAAACTTGTGGAGAGAATCTGTCACCCCCA
>JAYMTN010002028.1:0-11708 GCA_036897425.1 Erodium trifolium | reverse complement strand
TAAATGAGGCACTTGAGTTTAATGGCATCACTCTTTTACATATGGCAGAAACTCAAATCCCATTGTCCAATTCAATGAACATATCAACTTTTCAAGAGCAGGAACATGAAATATCTTCTCCAATTTTTCCAAGTCATTCTGTCGAATCCGAGAATACTCTCAGATCGCCCAAGTTTCCCTAAAAAGAAAAAAAAAGGAGGGAAAGGCAAAGCATTAAAAAAGTTCTCATTAGCCTTGAAGGAAGCCACGACTGCAAATGATGATCCTATTGCCAAAAAGACTTACGAATTAAAATTGTCTGACTACGAAGCGGCTTTGAAATCCTGCATTCAAATAGGTTTCAAGACCAAGGGGAATGAAGAACTTCTCAGAGATCATTTAATCTCTCGCAACGAAGTTCTTGATCACTGGCAAACCGACAATAATATGGATTCAGATGATGAATCAAATTAATCTTCATGGTCATTTTGGTTCGATGTGGATCTCAGTTCATTTCTTGGTAGAATGATCAGGTTCTCAGGTCCTTCTTGGTAGTTATTTCATTGTTATGTTTCTCATCTCATGGGAGCATCTGCATTTTCAGTGTCTTTAAGGGAAAAGAGCAAGACAAAGTGAAAATATTAGATTTTTTGTTTTGTACATGTTATTTGTCAAATTTTAAGTTCATGGGTAAAATAATCATTTTAAAACATAGGGAGACAATCACGTGCGAACCTCTCTTACGGGTGTGAACCTGTGAACCGTAAATCTGGTTTGAGAAAATTGCGAACATGGTTTGAGAAAAAAAAGTGTGAAAAAACAGCATTTTACTCTGAGAAAATTGTGTTTCTGGTTTGAGAAATTTTTTTTGTCTAAGAATATTCAACTCAAACCGGAACTGCTATTTTTTCAAACAGCATACATTATTTTTGCGAGTTCACATGTTCACACCGTAGCAACTGATTCGCACATGATTGCAAACCTTAAAACATATTTACACAGATTATTACGAGAAGATAAAAGTTTAAAACACTTTATTGCAATTAGAAAAAAGACTACAATTTGCAAAAATAAAATAAAAATGAATACCTCATGGTACTTTTCTTTTATAAATATCCCAAGAAAACAATGGTCCTTATATCAACCTCGAATTTCACTATTCTCCAAACACATCTAGTGAGAAAACTAAGTTCATACATGAACAATGATAACTCATCATTGTATATGTGAATCATAGAAGAAAAGGTTGCATCAAAGAGATCACTTCTTGGCCTTGATAGAATTGTTCTCCTTGATCCTTACTCTGTTGTCGAGCTTCACAAAACGCCTGAGATCTTCATAAGGGATTGTCTCAATCTTTTTCCTTTTGAGCTCGCTCAGTGCCGGGCGTTTATCAAGAAGATGCCACAGCCAATCAGGGTACTCAGAATCAGCCATGATCTTAGGATCTGTCCCGTCCTTGAGGATGTTGGCGCCAACAACTGTTGTGGACTTCACTTCTTTGCTGAGCGACGATGCTTTTGGAGCATCACTTGCTCCTCCTTTCCCTCCCTTCTTCCCTTTTGCTCCTGCAGAAAATGATCTTCGCCCCAATGAACAAATTCCTTCATTAGCAATGAAATTGCTTCTCAATGATTTGATGTAGTTCATTGCCATAGATTTGTTCCTGCAATGGAGATGTATTAGGGGAAGGAATCAAAAGGCCATGCATGGAACTCTTTCCTTCGGCACTGCTTTTTTATTTGGCTGCAATTAAAACTTTTATGTCATGCTCATTTAGAGTTTTCCAGAAATAGTAAACTAAAAAATGCTGTCAACATTCTTGATAGACATTGTAACTTTCTGAATCTAAGTATCATAGATTGAAGAAAGGGATAATCTCACTCATCTACCCTTAATTATGCGCTTTTCTCAACTAGCTACCCCAAGTTTAAAAAGTTTTTGACAACCCCCTTAAGTTTTTTTTGGTCTCATTTTACCCCAAATTCCGTCAACATTTGGGAGTGAAATGATGAAAAGACCCTCATAAACCAAAAAAAAAAAACTAAAGGTATTTTGTCATTTCACACCCAGAAATTGATGGAATTGAGGTAGATTGAGACTAGATAAACTTAGGGGGTTTTCATATACTTTTTAAACTTAGGGGTAGTTGATTGAGAAAAGCGCAAAATTAAGGGTAGCTGAGGGAGATTATCCCTTGAAGAAATGTAGATTTGGACATGAGGACATCACCTTCTGTTCTATAAGATCACTAGTGATGTTCCATAACACAAAACCTATCGAGTTTAGCGGACACAATAACATAATCACCATATCAAATAATGCATCTAGCTGCAAAACCATGTCTTTAACAAATTAACCAGGAAACAAAATGAGAAGAAAAGGAATAAAAACAGCTCATGTTCATTTGCTTCAAACTTCAAGAGTATGTAAGAAGAACACATCCAAGTCCCAACATCCAAACAAAGATCCTCACATAGTAAACAAGTACCACCCACCGGCAATTAGAAGATGAAATCATAATGCGTAGGCCCGAAAGGGTTAATCAGATGTAGTGGACTTATGAGATAACAAAGTAATGAATAAGCCACAAAAACAACACTTCATCCAATCCGCCAAATATGCTGCTCGCAGCTTCGGATTTTCAAAAGCTCTCAACTTTTCAATAATTTACTACGCATAGGTAACAATTTTTACCATACCTCAATCTCTTACCTTCATTGTCATTTCGGCAAAACCTAAAACCTAAAACTATCATCCCATAAATTCCCCCCTAGAAGTCATTTACAAGTACTGACATTTAAGGGTTTGAATTCAAAGTCAGTTCTAAAATCCCAATAGGAAACAATCCTGATTCTAACTCACTGAAAATCTCAACAAACATCATCACATAAACACCACGAGCCTTTTCCAAACTAGAAATTATTATAAACGATTACAAGTAATGCTTAAACACCCAATTCAAGCCTAACCCAGAGAAGACCAGAAACATACACACACTAAAAAAATCCCAATCCATATACCAAATATTGTATATGCATACATAAGCTTCAAATCTACTAAAATCAGAGCCGCAGCTCAACTATGAAATTAATTTAAAGCAAAAGAAAATATACCCGAATCGAAATCAGAGGATCGGAACTTGAACTAAGAGAATGTCGGAGAAACCTTGATTTAGGTGCTTGAAGCAGGCTGTAGATAGAAGGGATCAGAGGAGGTCGGCGGCGAGAGGGGCTTGGTCGTGACTGAGATATGGAGATGACAGACCAGGTAGTGGAGAAGACAAAAGGGAGGATACGAAAGTGCTTATGGGCTATCGAGTATTGGGCAAGGCCCAAAAATAAATAAACGGTCCAAAAACTTATCCGTATTTTGAGCCCATTTCAGAGAGGAAGCATAAGGCTTATGGGCTGGGGCTATGGGTATTGAGCCGGGCTGAAAAGTAAGTAAGCCCATATTTTGGGCCCAACTCAGCTTGACCCCTTTCACAAGCACAGAAGGGGGTAGATCTTCAACGCACAGTCTCAAAAACCCTAAATAAAACCCTCTTTCTCTGTCAATTTACACATTTCTGGATCCGTCTCTCTGAAACGATTCTGTAGCTAGCTTCCTTGATTCCCAAGCCATGGGTTCGCAAGCCGCCGTTTCTTTCCTCACGAATGTCGCACGCGCCGCCTTCGGTCTCGGTGCCGTCGGCACCGCCCTCAACGCCTCCCTCTTCTCCGTGGACGGAGGCCAACGCGCCGTCCTCTTCGACCGTTTCCAGGGCGTGAAGGACGGTACCCTCGGCGAGGGCATGCATTTCATCATCCCGTGGGTTCAGAAGCCCTTCATCTTCGACATTCGCACCCAGCCCCACACCTTCTCCTCCGTCTCCGGCACCAAGGATCTCCAGATGGTCAATCTCACCCTCCGCCTCCTCTCCCGCCCTGAGGTACCGTCAATTTCATCGAACTCGCCTGCTCAGCTTCGGTTTTATGTATCTATTTCAATTTCAATTTCAGTATCTCATTGGCTTGTGTCTCTTGCAGGAATCTCGGCTTCCCCGGATCTTCCAGACTCTGGGGCTCGAGTATCAGGAGAAGGTTCTTCCTTCCATCGGCAACGAGGTCATTAAAGCTGTGGTTGCTCAGTTCAATGCTGATCAGCTGCTCACCGAACGGCCCCATGTGTCTGCTTTGGTGCGGGACAGCCTGATTAAGCGCGCCAGGGAGTTCAACATTGAGCTGGACGATGTTGCTATCACTCACTTGTCTTACAGCCCTGAGTTCTCGAGGGCCGTGGAGCAGAAGCAGGTTGCGCAGCAGGAAGCGGAAAGGTCCAAGTTTGTGGTTGCAAAGGCCGATCAGGAGAGGAGGGCTGCAGTTATTAGGGCTGAGGGAGAGAGTGAGGCTGCCAAGTTGATTTCTCAAGCTACTTCCACTGTTGGTATGGGGCTGATCGAGCTAAGGAAGATCGAGGCTTCGAGGGAGATTGCTGCGACCTTGGCTAAGTCACCGAATGTTGCATATCTTCCAGGAGGAAACCAAATGCTCATGGCATTGAATGCTGGAAGATAGACAGGTGATCATGCTTCAGTTTTTTTTGTTTATTTCCAGTTCTTGTTTGAACTTTGAAGCATGCTCACTTGCATTGTTTCCATTTTAAATTGTCTTAGAAATTTGCTTAACATTGTGGAACATCCTGTCTTGTGAATTCCTTATGTTGCAGCTGGTTCTACAATAATATAATAGCTTTTTGTCTGTTGGGTATTGAAATTGACATATTGTTTCTGTTTTCTAGCTTACCGTTGCTTGAATTTTATGAAACAATGTGTATTTGATATTATCATAATTGGTCAGTTTAGTGACCTTTTCTGGTGTCTTCATTGTCAACCAACCTAGTTGTAAGTACTCTCATGTGAATTGGATTCTTAATAGACATAGCTTTTCATGAACTAAATTAGTTTATTTCGATTCTCAGTTGGGCCGTTGGCATACTTAAGCTAGTGAAATAATGAACTACACATGTATCTAACCAATAACATTTGACTTTGTGCCAAAGATTAATATTGATCTCGGTTCATATTAAAGATTAGAAGTAGAAGAATAGAGTTGCCTGTAAAGTAAAGATTAGAAGTAGAAGAATAGAGTTGCCTAATAATGCTAAACTTGCCCAACGCAACTAATAATGATGAACTTTGAAATAAGAGACCGATCCATCATATTTAACATTTAGTATTCCCGTCTAGCCCAACATTTAAACTTACTAACAGTTACTTTTCATTCTTATCATGTGTATGCTGATTCCCTCATGTTTTCTGTATTGTGCATTTTCCATCCATGTGTTTGATGTAGTGATAGGAAAAATCATAGGATATTTCGCCAATTGTCTTATCCTACAAATTTGATACCCGAACTTAGTTGGAGTAGAGAGAAAGTACGGATATGCACAAGCAAATTTTTCTTATTTAGGCATGTGTCAGATCGGAATATTACTTGTATGAAGACAAATTAAAGCAGTATAAACTACTGTATTAAGTTGGTTTATATGTACTCACTACTAGTCCTCAGCTTCCTATCTGGCCTCAATGGTTTGAACATGTTCTAAATTCTAGTTTGAAGTGATTGAAAATACTTTTATCTACACCCATCATCAAAAAGAAGTGTGTGCAATTATTTTTGGCATCGGATTTATCGCCAAGTTCTACATATCAAACCTTATCCCCAAATTATAGAACACTTGTTGCCAAGTTCAACATATTTGACTTAATGTTGAAAGGACTATTTCAGATCCTCGCCTGTATATAACGATTTTGATTCCTTTTGCAGGCTTTGGTGGCGGGATTTCTATCATGAAGCCGAGAGTGCAAATGAAGTTGATGACCTCACAAACTGTGTTAATCTAAATTTTTAGTTTTCAATTATGGGGATTATAAACAAATCAAATGTGTCTGTTTTGCTTGGATGTATTGTGAACCGTGTCATGCATTCCTAATATTCTCATAATAACCACTCATTTCTATGGGAATGCTGAATTGATAAAAAAATGTTCTCTAACTAAACTATCTGATGATTTTTATTTCTTTCGGAGTTGGTAAAAATGTTCTCTTACTAAGTAAATTATACGTATGAAAATTGTGTGACCCCGAAACTTGCGACTTGCGACTTCTCCCCTCCATTTTGCGTCGTAGCAGCTCGCAGTTAAGGGCTTTGAGTTCGACTTCGGGTCTGGCTCCCCGCAAATGAGCACCATTGTACGTGCCCTTATTGATAAATATTTTATCACTCTTACTATTCTTGCATCAACTTTTATCAGCGTGACCTTTGAAATCTGGTGTCCATCTTCCACCTGATAATTAAATAATAATTTCTTTTATCAACCTTAACTAGTAATATAGCTGCAAACTAGTTCATGATTATGAATTATAATTGATGATATGCCACAAAAATAATATATCTCTTTGGTCTTTTCACGTTTTTCTGTCTTTCTTTCACATCAATCTTTGTTTAAGCCTAACTTTAGTCCGGAATTAAAAAACTAACACTTTCTCGAATTGAGTCACACGGGCAGGAACCATAGATTCCAGTGGTCTACAGTTGGATCACGGATATCTAGAATGTGACACTCTTGGCACCCATCACATTCGATGAGGTCCGAGAGACGAATTTCTCTATGAGGCAAAATAAGTCTCTAGGGCCGGACAGACTTAACCCATTCTTTTACCTTGCGTCATGAGGGAAATTTGGTTTTTGCGAACTCTAGATCAACCTCCTCTGCACATGTACATTTTCGGCCTCGTACAATATTGTGGCGAGAGGCAGATAGTTAGGCTTTGTACAATCAAAGAGAAAGATACGTCAAGGCGATCCGCTATCACCATATTTGTTTCTTTTCTGTATGGAGGGACTCGCTTGTCCGCTTCATAAGACATAGTGGGAGGGTCTAATACATGGGATCAGGGTAATACTTTCATCTCCCCCTTTAACCCACCTATATTTTCGTGGATGACTACTGTGTCTACTGCAAGACGACTCATCTGGAGATGGGTAGGGTCAACCAAAGAATTAAGGAGCGTTAGAGTTCAAAAACCTGGAAGATTTTAACAAGACCCTCTTAAGTAAACATCTTTGGAAGTTTGTAATGGACCAGGATAGCCTGTTAACGCATGTCTTCAAAGCTCAGTACTTTCCCAAGACGTATGCGTTGGACGCTCCATGGGGGTCCAACCCTAGCTATGTATGTAGGAGACTACTCAACACATGTACTGCTCAAGGAAGGAGCTCGTCGTTCCATTGGCCTGGGCAAGAACATGCATATCCGTTTACACATGTGGCTCCTAGGTCATAAACCAAGAATCACAACTTCAAGGTCGACAATCCAGGATAAACCAATGTCGGGTCTCATGAGGATTAGATCTCGGGAATGGGATGTGGATGTTATTCAAGATCTCTTCGATAATTATGATGCATGAGAGATTATGACAATGTCGATAAGCTCCACGGCTTCAAGGGACTCGTGATACTGGGAAAGTGAGTCCCTAGGTCCAAAAAAGAACTAATAAGAACAACACCAATCATCAGTAGGCTAAAACACAATTAACGGTGTAACAGAATTACTCATTCATAAAAGCACCTCAACTGAAATGTCTTCTTCCATTAATGAGAATATAGTAAAATCTTCCTTCCAATCAGAGGAAGAAAAAGGAAGCAAGAAAGCCATCCTTTCATGTATACATCACCAGTAGCAAAGCTTGATTATTTCAAAACGTCTCTTCCAAAATAGTAAACCGTTCACTAAACTACATATGCTATGATAGAGACAGTCACGTCATGCCATCTTCACTTAGTTCACTGAGGCAATGTGTCGGAGCAAGTCTACCACACGGTTGCTGCACAAAATAAAAGGGCCGTCAAAACCCACCAATAACTACGATCATGACAAGATTAGTAATACTAATCAATCATTCAAGTTGGGATATTGATTGATATGTTTACCTGTAACCCCATTCATTGTCATACCAGGTGACAAGCTTCACAAAGCTGTCGTTCAGTGCAATTCCGGCCTTGGCATCGAAAATGCTTGACCTGAAGACATTCATAGAGTCAATCTCTGTTACAAATTATCACTCGCATGAAACTGAATAGAGATATCTAATCAACTCACCTGCAGTCACCAACAAAGTCAGTTGACACCACATCATCCTCGGTGTAACCAAGAATTCCCTTCATGTTGCCCTCAGATTCGGCCCTATACAACATAAAGAAATGAATTAGAATCAGAGGTTGATATTGGATGTTAGGGGAATGAGTAAGTTACACTTTTGATCAATTATGAATGATTAGTTTATCAATAATAATCTTTAGATGAGCTGCTCATTAACATTAATTGTTAGAATGAAGACATATGGGGGAAAGTCCAACACTACTAGAGTCTACTAGGGTGATGGTTTTGGCGAAGGATTCATCGCCCCATCAATTCACCGTGGGAGGCTGGGTGAATCGGCCAGATTCACCCGGGCTAATCACCCGGTGCATTGAAGACTCCTAGTATTAGAAAAAAGTAGTCAAACATGTCACTTGTTTAGGGAGAGAGAAAAGCAGATATATTCGGAATGTTTGTAGAATTGTTGAGAATAAATAAACTAGCTATTTTCAATTCTATTTAATGAATAGAACAAAAGAAGTAGATCTCCTTACTTGATGGCAGCTTTGATCTCATCATAAGTAGCCTTCTTCTCAAGTTTCACGGTGAGATCAACAACTGAGACATCAACAGTGGGAACACGGAAAGCCATTCCGGTCAACTTCCCATTTAGGGCAGGAAGCACCTTTCCAACAGCCTATTTTCAAATTTCAAGAATAATATGAGTACAGCGATATATGCACTTATCCCCTATTACAATCAACTATGAAGTGTACAAACAAAAGAAGTGAAGAATTTGAAAGTCTGGCATGTCTAATACCTTTGCAGCTCCAGTGCTGCTGGGGATAATGTTGAAGGAAGCAGCCCTTCCACCTCTCCAGTCCTTCATTGATGGTCCATCAACTGTCTTTTGAGTGGCTATATTGCAAGAGAAACAAAATGAGGCAATGAATAAATTAATGAATTCAAGGAACAAATCCGATCCAGACAAATACTGACCAGTGATGGAGTGGACAGTGGTCATGAGACCCTCAACAATGCCAAACTTGTCATTGATAACCTGCAAAGATTTATTTGAGAAGCATTAGTTTCCTAAAGTTTAGATTATAAACCTGCACAGCAAAAAATCAGATCACAAACACACCTGTTTGTTCTTGTATGGTTCATGCCATAAAGCTATCAACGAAGTATCAAAATTACCTTGGCCAATGGAGCAAGGCAGTTGGTGGTGCAACTAGCATTGGATACAATGGTAAGATCTTTAGTGTATTCCTTCTCATTGACACCCATAACGAACATGGGGGCATCCTTGCTAGGGGCAGAGATGATAACCTTCTTAGCTCCACCCTAGATATCAACAGAGAAACCCAACCAATAAAATTAGCATAAATATGAAGTAGTATCAAGGATAAAGACAATTTATGCTAGTATATACAGGTAAAAAAACATATCACCAGGATAATTCTTGTAAATTCAGTTGAAGCAAGATTTGAAAACAGTTAAATTTTGCATAAGTATGATCATTATCCAATTTCCATGATTCTTAATAGCCACTACAGACACCAAATTCTTTGTCAAGTTAAGACAAACCTTCAAATGAGCAGCAGCCTTGTCCTTGTCAGTGAAAACTCCAGTGGACTCAACAACAAAGTCAGCACCAGCCTCACCCCATGGGATCTCCTCAGGGTTTCTAATCATCAACGAAATTGGGAAATTATAATAATTAGAGCTCTGCAGCATAAACATATAAAATACATAAGAAATAGACAGAGATTTCACCTGCAGCCGAAAACAGTGACTGGCTTCTCACCAAAGAGAAGGGTCTTGGAGTCCTTGATCTTGATCTCGTGGTGCTTCCATTGGCCGTGAACACTGTCATACTTGAACATGTAGGTCTGTGGAGCAATACAATAATACAATCATCAATAACAAAAAAAGAACATAGATCCACTGCTAGGACACGAAGTAAACTGGCATGCTATACATAACACCAAATAGACTGAAAACATAATCACTATGCTCCTATAATTTTAACTCGAAATAAGCAGAGGGAGGCCATTAAAGGCCATGCAACATATATAATTAAATAAAAGTTTATCATCCTTTCAGAATAGTTTCTCAGTAACCAAACAGGTCAAATGACAAGTAAGCAATCATGATCTACTCATACCGCATTAGCAATAAACAAATCAGACTGAAGACACAAATCACTGAGACAATTGAACAAAAAAAAAATACCACGAAGTAAACTGGCATGCAATACATAAAACCAAATAGACTGACAACATAATCTCTGTGCTCCTATAATTTGGACTCAAAATAGGCAGAGAGAAACCATTAAAGGCCATGCAACATACATAAATAAATAAACAAATAAAAGTTCTCATCCTTTCCGAATAATTTCTCAGTAACCAAACAGGTCAAATGACAAGTAAGCAATCACGATCTACTCATAAGTCATAACAGATTAACAATTAACAAATCAGATTGAAGACACAAATCACTGTGACAATTGAACAAAAAAATTTCGGAATCAGATAAGCAGATGCGCCCGATCGATGAGTTCGGCGAATCATCAAACGCGATCGTGCAGTACAAAAAAAATTGAAGATCTAGGAGATACACATGCAGATTGCAATCACCACACTATAAGCAGAACCAGAAATCCAAACAGTAAAAACGAAACAGAGGTAAAACAATACCATGTACTCGGTGGTGATGAAGGGATCGTTGACGGCAACGAGCTCAATGTCATCGCTCTGGAGAGCAACTCTGGCGACCAAACGCCCGATCCTTCCGAATCCTATAAAACAGAAAGCAAAATCGATCAGTCCGAAACAGCGAGGTCGCGACGAAGGAGACGGAGGAGGAGACTGAGATCACACCATTGATTCCGATCTTGATCTTCGCCATGGTGGTTTATTGAGATACGAAACGAGAGAGCGATACGGTTCAGTGCCAGTTTTGGTGGAGATGTGAGGCTATATATAGAGGCGTTGAGACCTAAGTAGAGAAATGGTGGAGCGGATTCATCGAGGCTCCGAGTGGGCCACACGCGCTGCGCGATCACCACCACAATTCATCAGTGGTTTCAGGAGCACTGTGTCCGTACGTGGCTACACTGCCGTTGATCTCGGTTCATCAGAGAAATTAAAGTGAAAACGGAAGGTACCGGGTCACGTGATCTGACCTGGGTATCACGAGATCAGCAGGTACTCCGTATCGGTAAAATAATAAATATTTCATTTCTTTTTAGCATAATTACGAATTTTATTGATATGAAAATAATAGATCGTAAAGGCCGTATATGAGTGAAAATAATTTACCAGGATGAAATATAGTTTTGGTGACGATTGAAACACTGATCTTAATCTAAAAAATTCGGTAAATATCAGGGAGAAACTAGGGGGTTCATTATTTCAATCGTGCTTGGCACAATGTATCCATGGTGCTTTCCCCATCTCGGCTTGATGAGATCCGTTATGTCGTAACAGTCGAACAAGAAATATGTCATGGAAAGGAGGAGACTAGAAATCAGCGGACTGCTGATTCACGCAGGCCGGGATGTAGCTCGTTAGTGGCATCCCGTGAGCCCTTGACCAATT
>JAYMTN010002027.1:0-11713 GCA_036897425.1 Erodium trifolium | reverse complement strand
GGGTACTGAAGTGGCGCTAAACCAATAGTTAGGGTACTGAGGTGAAAATAACCCTAGAAAATACACCTGAGGCTAAGGTAGCCCAACGATGGAGGAAGTTAGTATGAAGTCTGTAACGTTGATCTCGATACGTTCAATGATTAATACGTATGTCTTCTAATTATATATAAATATAATACACAGGACATTAAAAAAATGATAATATTTATAATTAATATTCAAAATGTTTTATTCCCCAAATGTTATATAACTTTCTATTTCTAATGAGGTTTTTTCTTTTCGTTATGGATAATTCCAAGAAACACTAAAATCATCATGTTTTTCATTCGAATTCTTATTTTCTTGGTTAATCAGTAACAATCAGTTGATGATTGTCATGATATCTGATAAATAAAAAACAATAATTCAATGACATGCAAAGTCAACTCATTACATCATTTTTGTGTTACAAAATAATTAGTGACTTCTAATTACTTCTCAATGTGTGTTAAACCGATTTTGAAGCAAAACCACACACGACACGAACCTGTCTATCAAAGAAACCTCATGAAACCGAGGTTTTCAATGTCTCTTCGCTCCTTCAATGTCACAAACATTGATCCCATCGCAATAGTATGAGGTCGTCCACAGAGCAATATCGTCTTCATCCCATGCACAGTTAGCTCATTTAACGGCGTCAATCCCGAGCTGCCCATTTTTGTTTATTCAGAAACTACCGTCGCTGTCACCTTCGCACAAGGTACGTTGGTGATAGATTTTCCTAGAATGTGTTTTTCCCGAGAAACAAACAGACCCTTTTGCCCCCATTTCATCACGTTTTGCTCATAATCAATCTGCATATTTCCATGTTTGTTTATTGTAGCTGTTCAATGGGTTGAATACTGATTTTGTTAGGTAATTTGAGTTTATAATGTAGATGTTCGTCGTTCATGATGTGGGTGTTTCTGATTATGACTAAAAACTAGATCTTTTGATGCGGGGTTTGTTAGTAATTCGAGTTTACAATGTAGATGTTCATTGTTCATGATGTGGGTATTTCTAATTATGACTAAAGAGAAGATCTTTTGTTGTTGGGTTTTGTTATATTGAAGATGTTCATTGTTTGTGATGTGGGTGTTTCTGATTATTACTAAAAATTACATCTTTTGTTGTTGGGTTTTCTTACCGTAATTCAAGTTTAAAACGTGGGTGTTCATTGTTCATGATGTGGTATTTCTGATTATGACTAAAAATAAGGTCTTTTTTTTTTTGTCGGGTTTTATTCCTTAGTAATTCATGTTTGTAATTTAGATGTTCATAGTTCATGATGTGGGTATTTCTGCTAAGGACTAAAAATTAGATCTTTTGTAGTCGGGTTTTGTTACATTAATTCAAGTTTATAATGTAGATGTTCATCGTTCATGTGGGTATTTCTGATTATGACTAAAAATGAGGTCTTTCTTTTTTGTCGGGTTTTGCTGCAGTAATTCATGTTTGTAATGCAGATGTTCATAGTTCATGATGTGGGTATTTCTGATAGGGACTAAAAATTAGATCTTTTGTTTTCGGGGTTTGTAACCGTAATTTAAGTTTATAATGTAGATGTTCATCGCTCATGATGTGGGTATTTCTGATTATAACTAAAAATGAGGTCTTTTTTTCTCGGGTTTTGCTATAGTAATTCATGTTTGTAATGTAGATGTTCATAGTTCATGATGTGGGTATTTCTGATTATGACTAAAAATTAGGTATTTTGTTGTCGGGTATGGATTTATGTAAGTTAAATAAATCAATGAAATATTGAGTTGTTGGGTAATTGATTGAGATTAAGCTTACAAATGCTTTTTATTATTGCATTTTCGTTGGTTATGAAGAGGTGAAGATGGGTATGAAACAAGCTATAAGGAGCCTCGATGCATTTCCTCGTGCTGAGGAGCACTTGTTGCACAAAACACAAACCGGGGCTCTTGGTAAGCGGCTTGAGTTTTTGTATGAACTTAGAATAGGAAATCACGATAAAAAAAAATGATTAATTTTGATAGTATGATCAACCGACTTAAGAGCACCTTCAATGTAAGAGACGATCAGTCCAGACGAATACATGCCATTCGTCCAACCTCCCACACATCATGTGGGAAGTGGTCCAACCAACGATTCGTCTGGAAATTTTCTAGGCGAAGGATCCTTCGTCCCAAGGATGTGGGATTCGCTTGAACCACGTTAAAACCATTTTTTCGGGTGATTTGCATTGGAATTCGCCGGATGAAAGGTCCTTTGCCCTAAATGTGTGCGATTCGTCTGGACCCACCTTGAAACCCTTTTTCTGGGTGATTCGCCTGATGAATTCGCTATGCGATGCGGGTGCTCTGATATTTGGTAGACTCATACCTCAAATCAAGAAACCATACTTCATTTATTGGCTCGATTGAAGTTACTCTCATCATCGTATTTGTTTATTTTGATGTTGTAGTCTCGATAATTGGTTTAGTTGTAATGGCGACTTTGTTCTTACACGAGCTGAGATACTATCTTTCTACATACACTGTTCATCAGGTTTGTCTTTAAGCCTATTATCCTTTATGGAAAATTTCCGAAAACATGCTCATGTTTGAATTTTTGGTAATTTGTGTCATTCGGAAAAAAAATACTCTTACAACTTGTAGTTCCGGAGTTTCATTTTTTCGTTAGAGAAATAGTGATAGATTCCATCCAAAATAGCTTATGTATCATGCACGTGACTTCTAATTTTATTTTAAAGCATCAATCTTACCCTTGTATTAAAAAGTGTGACATGTTTGTATATTTTGTGACCCTGAACTAATCAAAGGAATGAGGAGTAAATAAATCTTTTTGTTTCGTTTTTTTTTTCTCTTTGTTAAGCGGTGCTAAAATATGAAAGTGCAGTACAAGTTGCAAGATTTTTTTTCATGTCACAAGTTACAAAAACACACACATGAGCGTCGTTTTTTGGTAGGAACGCAACGAGCTCACATTCTAATCGAAATATGTTTGGCAGATGTCGGTTGACCTGAAACGAGGAGAAACTCTACCGATTTACATAAACATGACATTTCCTTCTTTGCCTTGCGATGGTTAGTAGTCTTTTCCTATTTATTTCACTCATCTTGCACTTTCTCCTATCTTAATCCTTATTTGCTTTTTCATAATTTTTTTTTTCAGTTGTAAGTGTGGATGCAATCGATATGTCAGGGAGTCATGAAGTCGATCTCAGTACAAACATGTGGAAGGTAAGAAACTTCCATACTCGGGATGATTGCAGAAAAATACCCCGAGTAACATTTTTTGTAACTTGTAGTACCCTTTTCTGATAAATATACAACGAACTTGTCTTTTTATTGCGTTATGTATAAACTTGTTTTAAAATGATGATTTTACCCTTTGAAGATAAAAGTTTAAAAATGTCAATTAAAGAGAAAAAAAATTCTAAATTTTCATATTCCTTAAATTACTTACTTTTTGTACAATACAAAGAAGAAGAAATTTTGGGTTTTTTTGTATGGTACTTATTATTTTGTAAATATAAAGTGTAGGGGTAAAATCATCATTTTTATATAAATTACAACAAAAAGACAATTAAAGATACTTTTTTTATAATTGTCAAAGAAAAGGATTATAAGTTACGAAAAAAGGAATAGAGAGAACTGCAGACCGATCCAAATATTCTTTAGTATTGGCGTAATGACACTGCTAATCATATTAGATTTTTTGCAGCTTCGGTTGAACAATCATGGAAATATCATCGGGACTGAATATATGACAGACCTCGTGGAGAAGGGGCACGAAAATCACAAACCCGGTATTACTTTGAGAGATAATTGCAAAAAAGTACACTGAGATATCCGTTTTTGTAACTTGTAGTCTTTTTTTAATAGTTGTCAAAAATGTATCTTGAACCAGTCTTTTTAATTTTAATTTGTATAAAATGGTGATTTTACCCTAACAATTTATATAATAAATAGCTCAGGTCCCTTTTTTTTTTCTAATACTTATCCTTATTGTTTTGAGCAATTGGGCACTCAAGAAGATAAATTATGATATCTTAACTGTATCAAAATGAGTTTTTTTCTGATGAATAATTTGATCAGGTGATCCAAAAGATCGTCGGAATGACTTTAATGCACAAGGCCTTGATAAATCTGCTGATGTAATGATAAAGAAGGTGAAGCGGGCACTTACTTATGGAGAAGGCTGTCGGGTAAAACAAAAACATATTTATTATGGACTTAATTTACTGATAATTGCGAAAAAGTACCATGTCGTATTTACTTTTAACAATTTATCGTCCTCTTCTTTGGTGACGGTAAACAAAAAGGATGAATTTGCAAAATAGCTTTATTTGGAAAACTCTTGTAGCAACTGACCTTCAAATTTTTTTCTCGAAATTACTGTTCATCCTTTAATGATCGGGCCCAAATCAAGCTGCTTGATCGGCCCCGATCGAGTGTTCATTAAGGGTAAATTTGGAAATTTATTAAAATAGGTTAGTTTTGCAAAGATTTTCAACTTGAAGGTCATTTAGCAAATAGACTACAATTTTAAGGTTATTTTGCAAATTACCCCGTAAAAAAGTGTCAGAGTTTATCTTTTTTTGGTACACTTTGTATAAATTTATTTTAAAACGACAATTTTATCCTTGAAATTTTAAATTTAAAAATATTAATTGAAAAACAAAAAATGTAAAATTTTAAATTCTTTGAGTTTTTTTATTCTCTACAGTACAAAAATAGAGAAAATTAAGGGATATGAAAAAATGTTTTTATTTTTTATTTTTTTTTATTTTTATCTAAATTTTAAGAATGTCATTTTATAGACATTGCAATAAGAAGACAAGTTCATGGTAGTTTTTTGCAATCATAAAAAAGAAGGTTATAGGTTGTAAAAAATCAATATCTCGAAGTATTGTTTACTACTATCCCATTAATCATGTTAAAAGTAATTAAATAAATATGTTAATACTTGTTGCAGATTTATGGGGTTTTAGATGTTCAAAGAGTTGCAGGAAATTTCCATATTTCAGTCCATGGATTAAACGTCTTTGTCGCTCAAATGGTCAGTAACTCTTCTCCACTACTGTCTTCTATAGTTTCAGACATATTTATTTTATGGGTTAAATGTAGAAAATTATTCTTTTTTATCAGTAATATTTTAAAATTTTATAAACCTAGTTTTTGAAACAGAAGACTTGGCCAAGGGATTGATCCCTCAAAGTGAAACATACAACCAAGGTAGCAAGACATAGCCACCACAAGAAGGCTTGAACTACCAGTAAAGCACTTCTAAAATCTTAGGTACCAAAATGACACCCTCACCCGAAACTAGCACCACCCAAACTTGTGCCTCAAGTTACCCACCTAGTGCACCAAACTAGGAGCAAACCAAACCAAGAACAGCTGAAGACCTAACCAAGAGATTCCCAAATCATTTACATGTCTTTATGAATTGGTCACATATCATTTAAATGTCTTATGAATTGGTCACAGTTTCACATATCATTTATATAACTTTTAGTGACCTATACTTTAGGGTGATTTTTTTTATTCGTAACCAATATTTTCGGGAAGGTTTTTACATTTAACCCTCTTTCCATTAGTCGTTAGCATATGTCAGTAGATATTGATCCTCAAATATATCGGTAAAAGTGAAGAATTATCGGTAACATACTGTCGTTATTCATCAAAAGACCACGAATTACATCTATTTTGTTTCAAGAAACCATTGACATGTCATAAAAGTGACAATGTGTATTTGAGAAAACAATCTCCTATGCAGTGTGAATCAGTTTTTTATTAACCAAATGTCACAATGTGTTATTGATAACTCGTCATCTATTTAATGATTTTTGATGTTTTTTCCTCCTAAATACAGACTAACAGTTCGTATTTTATACAGATTTTTGAAGGATCGACTCATGTCAACGTGAGCCACATTATCCATGACTTGTCCTTTGGACCAAAATACCCCGGAATTCAAAATCCTCTAGATGGAACAGAGAGGATTGTGCCTGATACAAGTGGAACATTCAAATATTACATAAAGGTTTGTTTGACTTCTCTTGGTTAACAAATTATAAACTTTCTGTTCAGAAATTAAGTCATATAACACTGTACATTTAGAGCATTCCAATGCTAGAGACAGATAGTCTAGGCAAATATGACCCATAGGCCCAACCCACAATGGTACTAATTAACCCAGTGACAGATGGATAGGAGCGAATATCTACATGTCACGTGCCAACTGATCACAAAGTGAACGAATTGAGTACATGGAAGAATTCAGCGGGACGATGAAACCTTCGCCCCAAGATGAGAGATTTGTCGAAAATCCTCTTTTTCGTTGGTCCGTCTGTTGAATTCGCTCTCACTTCGTTCTGCGCTGCAGTGCTCTTACGGGAAATTCAGTTAAAATGGATGGATTTTTTTTAAATGACAAATTTCCCTTAAAATGAGTAGTATTTATTTTAATTTTTGAAATTATCATCATTTTAATTGCTCATGAAAAACAATATTTTTTAAAAGATACAAGGGTAAAATAGCCATTTTGTTTCAAAAAGGGTGGATTACCGTTCGTGGACAATTCATAAGGTAGTTTTAAGAAACTCCTCCCTTTTATATTTTATTTGGAGCGTTATGTAAGCATACTGTGCATGTGAAGGGTTATTAATAACACAATGTCACATTTTTCTATTCTTAAAAAATGTACATTGAAAAGTAATAATTTATTCCTTATAAATCTGTGTGATTCTGATGACCTTATGAATCCGTGAGTTTCTGATGACAAACGAAGAGTAACAATGTACTACTGGTAACCCCGATCTATTAAGGGTTCCTAATACTCAAAGGTCATCGAGGATATGTAAATAACGTTTTCCCTTTTTTATTTCTTCCTGCAGATTGTTCCCACTGAGTATAGGTACCTATCCAAAGAAGTTTTACCAACTAACCAATTTTCTGTGACCGAATATTATTCTCCCATGAACGAGTTTGATAAGCAATGGCCGGGTTAGTTTGGCCAAGTGTATTGAACAATACTCGTTCTTGTGACGGAATAGTATTCTCATCGCGCTTTGTTTGTTTATTCTTGTGCAGCCGTTTACTTCTTGTATGATTTATCGCCGATCACTGTAACGATTAAAGAGGAACGTCGGAGTTTTCTTCACTTCATCACTCGACTTTGTGCAGTATTGGGTGGCACATTTGCCCTAACAGGTATGTCTCCTATGCTACAAGTTTTGGGGGGAAATGTTGATCATAATTGTATGCTATAGCCTTAACACATATATTGGTTCTTTAGCTCATGGATCGGAGTTAATTGTAGATAGATATTGCATATTGTACATTTTGTCATATAATTAACCTCAGATTTGAAGGTTATATAGAAATATCTAAACTTTCAAAAATAAAAAATCGAGATAGCTTTTTTTTTTCTGTCTAAAAATATAGTAAAAATACCAAAAATACCATTGACCCGATTCTCAAAAAGACTATATCTTCTAATAACATTTTGGAAAAAGTTGAATATATGTAAAATACTTTTTAAAGTAATAGCTATGTACAATCAACACCTTAAATGGGTTTGCAAGAAGTTCTTGAACATGGAACTTTTCTTTATTTCAAAGTGCAGGTTTTGAATTCTGCTTTGCTGATAAAAAACGTGTTCACGCTTTTGTTCTTCGTTTCCTTCGAGTTTCATCTTGTATGCTTATGAAGTTTATTTCCCGTTACGTGGTTAGGAATGTTGGACCGCTGGGTGTACAGGTTTCTTGAAGCTTTGACTAATACAAAGAAGAGAAGTGTAATCTGATGAAGCTGTCGAGTTTTCATGACTCGAGGCTTCATCGTAAAAGTGATTGAAATATAAACTCGACCAGAAAAATATTCCGATGCAGGAACTGATTCTAGATTCAGAAGAACGAGGCAAGAAATCAACGTAGACTATGCGAGCAATTCGTTCATTTCATCTAACGACTTTTAGTATCAAAAAGAATCATTTCATGTTAGCCCATTTGTACTACTGATATATGCTCTAAGATGCTAATGCTACTATTGTTATGTGATGTATGATCCTCGAAAAATTTATATGTATCTGAATCAGAAATGATAATAAGACCGTTAGAGTATGAAATTATAACTACTCCTCGAACTTCAGTGGTGAACTTTAACAACGTTTTGTGTTTCAATTAGGAAATACTTCCCAACAAATCTACATCTATGTGGATGTTTAAATTATTTGAACTCTTATAAATATAATAATTCAGTTGGATGAACTCTTCATTTCCATGAAATATGGATAAATCATATCTTACAAGTATATAAAAGGATTAATTGTTCAAAACTACATTAAAGTTTTGTTCACAAACGGATGTATGCATAACGTTTTGTCCACGTTTTATGGGTATTCTAAAAATTTTTCCACTATTTTTTTAGTTTTGATGTAATAGTGATGTTCAAAATGATGGTTTGGGCAATATATAATACACCCATAAAGCGTGGACAAAACTTCAATACATCCACAAAAGCGTAGACAAAACTTTAGTGCACCATACAACATGGACAAAACTTTATATATGCATCCGTTTGTGGATAAAACTTTTTCAACCTAACCGCTATAACATGAAATTTTTTTATTAATATATATAAATTTGATATGATATCAGAAGACTCAACTGAAAACTCAAACATATAATTGAATAACTAATTCAATTCTATACCCTACCAATCAATTCCATTTATAGATGAAGGCCAACTCATGAAGAGTGACCACCATAGCTATCTCTTGAATCATCAACCAAGACCTACAATTCTCTCTTTGTAACCCTAACCTTCATCCCATGCTTCATGTGTAGCACAGTGAAGTTACAAGGCATGACAAGATGATCTTCAACAACATGGAACCGATACTTCAAAACAATCGCAACCGCAACAATTTTCATGTGAAGAAAGCTCATGTCCTTACCCAAACACATCCTCGGACCTCCTCCGAACGCCGGAAACTTATGGGACGGCACGTGCACGATCCCTCCGTTGTCCGAAACCCATCTCTGTGGCTTGAACTCCAAGCAATCTCCGCCCCATACACTCTCCATCCTTCCCATTGCGTAGTGGGATACGAAGATCTTCGCGTCTGCACCGACTCTGTGGCCGCTCGGGAGAGTGTCTGGTTGCAAGGAAGATTTGTGGTTCACGGGTATGGACGGGGAGGGGCTTAGGGTCTCGCACAGGGCTCCATGGAGATAGACCAGTTTGTTGAGCTCTTGCCCGCTGAAAATGCTTCTTGTCGATCCGTCCGTCGGGTCACAATCTTGATTTGTGTTCTTCGTGTCCAATTTTTGTTTAATCTCTTCCAAGATCTTGTTCTCTATTGACGGGTTCTTCGCAAGGAGCCAGAAGAACCACGAAAGAGCTGCGCTCGACGAGTCTCTCCCCGCTAGCACAAGGTTAGTCACGACGTCCCTCAGATACTTGTCCGAACCGGGGACTTTCGTTGTTCCTTCCCGTTCTTCTCTGAGATAGGACGTCAAGAAGTCCGAGCCGAATTGTTTCCCTAACTTCACCTGTTGTTGAAGTATTACATTGAACCAACGTCAGGAAAAATAAGAAATAAATAACTTCTTGTAAGGTTGATCTTTTAATCGTAAAAGTCCAATACGATATATGCAATTCGTTTTAAAACAAAATTTACGCGATGTTAGAGTTGGTTCGGCCCGCGGTCCATTTGTCCCATCTGCCTTGTGGTCTCCGGTTCATATACAAATGTGCAGTCCTGTTATGATTCATGTGTAGATGTTTAACTGTCACTTGCACCACCAGTGATCCCTAATTTATATGCAGATGTTAAGTCCTGGTATAATTTACGTATAGATATTTAACTATAACCTTCATCTTGTGATCTTCTGCTCATATGCAGATGTCAATCCTACTATGGCTTATGTGTATATGTTTAACCTGACACGTGAGAGATGATATCAAAATTGGTTCGACCCACAACTTATTTATCACCTCCATCACGTGGTCTGCAGTCCATAAGCAGATATCTAGTCCTGTTATTACCCCGCATGCATTGCTATGTATGAAGGTTAAGGTTATACCCAACTAATAAGATTGAATTTTTAGTTTCCTGACCCCGATCACGACCCCGACCAAAATATAGGTGACCCGTTTTGAAACAAAATTCTCACCTTCTCAATCTGGCTCCGCTTCGAGTCGATGCACTCGTACACGAACCGATCATAAATCCTCACGGCCGCGCCGAGCTTCTTCTCCTGTCCAAGCTGAAGCCATCTCAACAACTTCCAATACTTCTCCGGCACGAGGTTCCGGTACAACACACCCTCCTCCATTTCCTTGATCGCCCTCTCACACGACACAGCCCCCAACTCCATCGACAAGCACCGAGGATCGAAGCCCAAGATCACCGCGCAGATTATGTCAAACCCTAACCGCTGAATCACATCCGCTATATCAAGAACCTCAACTCGGCTCACACACGCACGGTCAAGAACCGGGCACAACCTCTCGGCCACCATTGATTTCACCGTTTCCTCCAAGAAGAGGTGGAAATCGGAGCCCTTCATGAAGGAGTGAACCATCTTCCTCTGGGAAGCCCAAAGATCCGAGTCCACGGCGATGATACCGTCCCCGAAGGGCTCGTAGGTCTCGTGGAACTCGCGGCCTTTCGGGTAGTTTGAGAAGCTCTTGCTCAGGATATGGTCCGTGTTCGTGGGGTCGGAGGTGATCAAAACGGCCATATTGCAGAACCAAGGGCCTTTGAACTCGAACGTGCCTTGGCCTTGTTTCAGGGCCTCGGTGGCCTTGTCGTGGAAGTGATCGAGGTTCCATAGAAGCGCCGGTAGCATCCCGAGGACGGGCCAATTCGTAATCGCTGAGTTGTTGTTGGTTTTGAATATCAAGTGCCATAGAAATGGTAATAAGCAAGCCATGAAGGCTAGTAGAATTGTAGGCATTGTACTGTAATAAGGCCAGTAGATGTTTTTTTTTTTTTTTTTTTTAATGTTGTGAGGAAATGCTAGTACATATAGAGCTGAGGATCTTATCCGTGTAAATGTATCCAAAGCGTAGTGTTTTTTTTTTCTTTTTTCTTTTAATGAGAGTGGGGTTTAGCTCCGCCTAACCTATGATTTATGATATCCGGAGGGAATGTAGCGAAGAAGTCAGAAGTATGAATTGTAAGAGCATCTCTAAAAAGTTAATTGACGTTAAGTTTGAACTCAATCGGGTGTAAATGAAACGAGAATGATTAGATAAGTGAATTGGTAAAAAAAAATAATATGATAATTTTATTAAAATGCCTCTATCACTTACAAAAAAAAGTACTGTATTTTTTTTTGCAGTCAACAAGTCAATTGTATCTCCTCGATCATTTATTAAATGGGTGATTTGAATGGGTTCTCACAATTTTTAGGTTAAGAGTAAATTTCTATTTGATTTCTTCTCCCGATCTTCATTAATAATAGGGATAACGTTGTTTCCGCACCTACCTCGACCTTTGTTTTTGAATTCCTAACCTATGTCACCTTTTTGTTACAATTCCTAATATGTCGATAGTTGCATTTTACAGGAACTATAAAAACCAGTTAAAATTAACGACTACGTTAGTTTGACACCTAAATGTCGAAAATACCCCTGTAAAGTGCAACTTTCGTAAGTCACGAATTGTTACAAAAGGTCGACACATAAGTTAGGAAGTGTTAAACAAA
>JAYMTN010002026.1:0-11716 GCA_036897425.1 Erodium trifolium | reverse complement strand
AGAAATCTTTTTGTATGCAACACTTGTGTACTTGAAGGTATTATTCGAGAATGAATAAAATTATAAGTTCCATTTCATTTTATTTTATGTTATTATTAATTATTTTTGTCAAATATATTTCAATTTTATATGACATTTACTGTTTCAATAAAGAATTTAATAAAATCAGCAAAATATCAATTTAACATTTAGTCAACATCCAGTCAACATTCACTTACAATCCGATTCTCAATCTGATTTTTACCATTGTGGAACACAGTTCGTTTCAGGGACTGCAAACCACTATTTTGTACGATCAACATACGTTTTTTTTATCGTACATGCTCTTAAATAATAATGAAGTAAACTAAAATCTGAAATAAAAGGGTAAATATAATCTGATAGCTGGACTTAGACGTCCCTTTCATCCAACTCATATGCTTGAATCAAAACCAATGGCCCATGTGAACCTTCCTTTCCAGCTCCATCGATCATATCCAAGACCAAGAGTTCCAAAACAAGCCTCAACGACGTCGTTGGAATCACTAGTAGAACCGCACCAACAACCGAATCCCGCAAACCCGCTAAGTTTCTTACCTCGTCGTTACCGATCACAACTCGCCACCCGTTCGATCATGCTCATGATTCTGTTTTACTCAGACGGACGGTTACGATGGGGCTGTGATCAATTGTTCGTCACAGTCCTCACTCCTTTTGATTCCTGATTCTTCATCCTGAACAGGCAACAGCACAGTCCCTGCAACTCCCATACTCATCTGTTCCAGAGCTCTGATTGATTGTGGGTCGAGCAAGGAGCTTAGAGAATGCCAGGACTATCAGCACCTTCGGATTACTCCAAGGAACCACCTCGACACCCATCTCTCCAAATCAACTCCAAGGTAATTGATTTTCCGGTTCTGATTCAAACTAATACGGGCTTGTGGGTTCAATTTGATCTCGTGATTTGGGCGTTCTCGTTTATTGTTGATTTGAAGTTATGGGTTTCGTTTTATGTGTAAACTATATTTGTAATTTGATGGGTATTGCTGCAGCAACCCTTCAATGCCGAGCCGCCGCGGTCGGCTTTGATTTCCTCTTATGTGACTCCGGTGGACTTCTTCTACAAGAGGAACCATGGTCCAATTCCGATTGTTGATAACATTGAAAGGTCGTTTTGATGAAATGATTATGCCCTTTTGAACTTTAGACTTTGAAGTGGAAAATTTTGATGTATGAAGTTGCTGATTCTGGAACCTGTTTACTACTACAGGTACTGTGTTTCAGTTAATGGCTTGATTGACAATCCCACGAAGCTTTTTATGAAAGATATCAGGTGAGTGATATAGTTCAAGTGTTTTTTTAGTTCAATTTCTATTTTTATTATTTTGATGGAAAAAGTTGATTCAACTTGAGAATGTTCATTGTTGTCAATAACAGGAAGCTTCCAAAGTATAATGTTGCAGCCACTTTACAGGTCTGTTCTTCTTGCTTGTTTGTGGTGTATTGGTTTTGTGGATCACTTGCAACAATATCACTTGACATTTCTTTGGCCATGTATCATAATTTGGTGCAATTCTGGTCTGCAGTGTGCAGGTAACAGAAGAACGGCTATGAGCAAAACCAAAAAAGTGAGAGGGGTTGGCTGGGATGTCTCTGCTATAGGAAATGGTTAGTTTTAGTTTTACCTATTATGACTTCACCATCTGTGTGTGTGTGTGTGTGTCTTAAGTGTACACAAATTTTCTTATGACTTCACCATGTGTGTGTGTGTGTGTGTGTGTGTGTGTCTGAAGTGTATACACAAAATTTCTTATGACTTGAATGTCTTGTAAGACTCGATTTTTAGATGTTGGAAGCCTCATGCAATTTTTGTATGCATCACAGATAAAAGTAGAGTCTTCCCAAATAATAGCCTTACAAGGAATCGGACACGGGCATTATGTTTCCTTCAAGTTATAACTATATATCGTGTCTACTTGTGGTGCAAAAACGGGTCATAGTTTAATAATTTCCGCTAACAAAGTTTTTGTATACTTCTTTTCAGCTGTTTGGGGTGGTGCCAAACTGGCCGACGTTCTTGAACTTGTTGGAATACCTAAGTTGGCAGGCGCCACCAAATTTGGTGGAAAACATGTTGAATTTGTCAGTGTGGACAGGTGTAAGGTAAACCACCTTCATGTTTTTTGATTCAATTCGCACATTCATTTTGTTCTACATCTGTTCTTGTTGTTTCCGTGGATGGATTTGCTTCAATTTGACCCTGAAAACACTATAGGAGGAGAACGGAGGTCCTTACAAGGCATCAATTCCATTGAATCAAGCCACCAATCCAGATGCTGATGTTTTACTTGCTTATGAGATGAATGGGGAGGTTAGTGTTCTTCGCTTCCATGGAAGTAAATTCTATTTTCGTTTCTGAACATTGTTCAGTGTAATCTTCGCCTTTCTTTGAGCCTAGTACAATCTTTGGTAATGTAATTATTAAAGAAAAAAACTATTTCTTTTTTTTTTTGAAATAAAAAAAAACTATTTCTTAATATTAACTTACTGTCTTGTTATTCTGCTAAAGACTCTTAACAGGGATCATGGTTACCCGTTGCGCGTTGTTGTCCCAGGTGTTATAGGTGCCCGTTCTGTTAAATGGTTGGATTCCATAAACATAATTGCTGAAGAATGCCAGGTCAGGATATTTGACATCATTATCGATAATCAAATTTCCTTTTCCTACTAATTGCTACCATACAATTGTTGTGTAAATATCGCTATATTACAGGGTTTCTTTATGCAAAAAGACTACAAGATGTTTCCTCCTTCTGTGAATTGGGATAACATTGATTGGTCTACCAGGAGGCCACAAATGGATCTCCCAGTTCAGGTATTGATTCTTCTCTCTTCTTTTTGGCGGACCTGTTGATTCTCACGACAAAAAAAGAAGTCTGTTTTACAACTCTAGAAGCATTCACTTGTTGCTTAAATTAAGTATTGAGCTGTTGCAAATGCATAGTCTTTTACAAGTGGTATGTATTTAGTGTACACTATCAATCTAAGGAGTAACAATCAGGTGAAAACCAAAGTCCCGAATGAAAACTGAAAACAATATGTGTCCATTGGATTGTAGTATTTAACGACTCAGATGTTTCCAAACGTAACATTGAAAAGTTGCGTACTTTGGAACGTTCCAAGCTTAATCTCAGCCATTGAATTGCAATCCTATGGCTATGATTAGTTTCCAGTTTCCATATGTAACTTTCCAACCTTTGGGTTTTCACCTGAGTGCTCCCCTCATTCTCAGTATATAAGGAAACTTATTCAAATACATTCTGTATTGCAATTATTACTTGACTAATATTGCCGGTTCTGTTATTGACAGTGTGTGATATGTTCCCTAGAGGACGTGAATACGATAAAGCCTGGAAAGGTTTGTTCAGTATTTTCCTCGCTCTCATCTCTAGAAATTTCTGTGTTGTGTTTATGTAGCCGTGTAGCAAAGTCTCTCTGAATTTTCCTGGCAATTTGTAAGCAAAGTATATCTGTGAAGCCTTATTTATCTCCAACTTTGGCTGGGCCTCTTTGGGCTTCTCTCTCCAACATTGTTTGGGCCTCTTTGATCTCTCATCAACTGGCCCAACTCTTGTTGGGTCAAGTGGGAAAAATAAACGCCACTTCTGCATGAAAGGGTGGTTCTAAGCCCAAATCTTGATACATTTAAATAATTGTTAAAAAAGAAAGATTAGTTTTTGGGTTTGATAGATTGATCCTGTGATATTTTTTCCTCTCTCAGGTTCTAGTTTTTTTGTGTGCAGGTAAAGGTTAGTGGGTATGCAGCGGCAGGAGGTGGGCGGGGAATTGAGAGGGTAGATGTATCTATTGATGGTGGCAAAACCTGGGTTGAAGCCTCTAGATATCAGAAGACCGGCATCACATATGTTGCTGATGATGTACATAGTGACAAGTGGGCTTGGGTGCTTTTTGATGTTACTGTGGATATCCCACACAGCACGGAGATAGTCGCAAAAGCTGTAAGTCTTACCTTTATAATAATTCATGCCTTAGGAATTTCTTGTTCACCAAGTTTACGTAGGCTGAGTTACATTTAAGTAGCCAACATTTCAAAAGATTTGTGATCCTCTTGGTTGATGGCTTATCTTGGTGCACCTATATATAACCGACATGAAGGAGTATAGTCGTATAAAATCATAAGAAAAGAAATAAGAAATGCAAACTATCTAAAGTCCGCTTGTCCAACTGATCAAACGCTTGAACTTGAGCCTGACATCTAGGTTCAAGTCCCAGCAGTGATATCTCTCACTTCTTCTTTCTCGTACCAACTTCTGTTGGGCCTTCCTCTATTCAGCCCTTGTTAGGTCTCTCATAAGTCATAAGGCGGTGGTCTAGAATTTTGTGCTCTCTCTTACATAAGCCAGCCCGTTTCGAGCTTGATACTTCAATCTTAAAAAGTTTTTTTAAGAATAAAAAATTGTATGTGCTCCCTTGTTTCTACATAAGTAATGTCTTGACTCTTGAGCCCAAAATGCTTTAGTACACCTGAATTAGTCGATCAAAGAAACTAACCATATGATAGAAATGTAAGAACTTTGGCACGAATTCAAGAACCGACTTTAAGTTAGTGAATTTTTTAGGGTTTATCTCGTAACAATTAGCTGAATTCTGCATTCTAACCTAGTCGGTCATTTCTGTAATTTTCAATGTGCAGGTTGATTCAGCAGCAAACGTCCAACCGGAAAAGGTGGAAGATGTATGGAACTTGAGAGGGATACTGAATACTTCATGGCATAGGGTCGAAGTTCGAGTTGGTCACTCCAAAATGTAGATCACGTGACTCTGTGCTGCTGCTAAAATCTTTCAGACTGAAGGAGTTATGCTGAATGTTAGGGTTTCATCTTGTTTAAAAATAAAATAAAAGATTGTTACTGAACTGACAAGAAGGTCGCATTTTAGTATGTTGTGATTGTTTGAATATATTAATTTGAAGGAGTGCTTGTTTGAATATATTAATTTGAAGGAGTGCTTGTATGTCAATTGAACAGAACTGGAATCACAGGATAGATTCTTTTGAAAGATTGTCCTTTATAGGGTTTTGATCTGTTAAACTTACAAGCTAAGGAAGATGAATTGGAACAGAAATGGTGGTCTATTACAATTTGGGAACGACTGGAGAGGAGGGAAGCCAAGCTAGGACTTTCCTCCAGAATCAGACTCCCACGCATGCTTTGCCTCCACGTCCTTGCCAATCGAGCTCAGGACCACTCGATGTGTCTTGTTCGTTTGCACGCCAACAATAACGCGAGGGGCACGTCATCGTGGCAGTGCCTCTCCTTCAGGCAAGCTTGTCTTCAAGCCTGTTGCAGCTTGGACCAGCCATTGCATTATAGCTTCGTTGTTGCGTTTGATAACTCTGCGATCCAGAAAATAAGCGGGAGCAAGTTTCAGATTTCCCTCATCTGTAATGTCATACAAAAGTGACATCTATCGGTTTTTCAAGAGTGAGATATGAAACACTGGATGAATGAGAGACTCCTCTATCGAACTCAATCGATAAGCTACAACCCTTTCTTTTCCACAATTTGAAACGACCCATAAAAGTTAGCAGCCACTTTCATGTTCCTCTGAAGCTGGATTGAGGTTTGCCTACAAGGATGGAGCCTAAAGTACACCCACTCCCCCGAGGAAGTCTTACTGGGAAGGATATATCTGGCTCCGAGGTGGCCAGATCTGGCACCACAACGACTAGATTTGAAGGAGGGAGCGGTGGCGGAGGAGCAAGGTCGGTCGAGGCCAATACCGAAGGGGGCGGGACGTTCCTCCTCAAGCACGTCCCGCTTCCCCGTTGGGACTTCCTTCTATCATCAGGAATCATGCCTATCGCCTCCAGGCTCGGTCTCATCGAGACTTGTAGCCAAAACAAAGTGTATTCTAGCCACCATAGTGCCGCCCAAAATCACCTCTGGCTTCCGCAATTCGTTTGGGAACAACCTAGTAATGCGTACATCGAGCGCGGTAAAAATAAATCTACCGACTCTAAATTAAGAGGCAGAACAAAGGGACCCCATACGAAATGACGACATATTATCGAAAGAAAAGTACAGTAAAATAAAGTGAAAGGATGGTAGAAGAAAGAAAAGAGCTGTCGTCGACTACGACAACTATTAAGTTTGTGAGGATTATGTCTGAAATGCGACGTTGCTGCCACCTTGCTGTTTGAACCCCTTGAAGTCTTTTTGTTTTCTTTAGTGCTTATATGGCTATGTTCTTTTATCTCACTCTTTTCCCTTCTTCGACCCTTTTTGTAATTTTCTTGGATTTCATTGGGCTGAATAAAAATCGTATTTTCCGCGGATCAAAAAAGAATATCTTTCACAAAAACAAATGGCTTTTTTAAATAACTATTTAAATGAGAGATACTCTGACCTTGGGGCGTTCTTAATGAGATTCTTTGCTTTCATTATATTAGTCAATCAATTTTGTTCCGAATGCGAATTCCGGTCTGCATCTAACATGGCATGGCACATGCTCTTCCATTATCATACCGAATATGCGCTACTCTAATAGATCCAGCCAAACAATTTTGACCATGCCCCACTTTTTTAAATCTCTTTTAATCTATATATCCATATATATTCATAAAGAGGTGACTGATGACGAGGATATAAGCACAATTCACTGAATATTTTAAACAAGATATCAAATGATTAAAAAAATAAGTCTACACTGCAACTACTAAATCCCAATAATTCATTAAATCAAAATTCCACTTAATTATCAAGAGAATTCGGTCACGTTTGGGTTACTGCAGCCCATGTCTGGTGGGATCAATTGCCAAAAATTAAATAGATAGCTTTGGTCTCACGCAATACAAATAACGGTCGTTGTTGCATTTTTGTTTTGAAACGGGCAAACAGAGGCGGGTACCAGTCGAACGGTTACAAAATAGGACCAAACGGCCCTGGGTACTAGAATATTGCCTGAGCCTTCCGTAGGCGACCCAACTCTCATGGTCTCGTAGAAAATATTACTTTTTTATCGTAGATACATGTTGAGGACAACTTCTTACCAAACGTTCCAACTTATTGACCATAAAATTGAAAACAAAACAGCAACATAAAATCCAACTAAAACAATACTCGCAATTCAAAATTGAAACTAAAACTGAATCCTGCCTAAAACTTAAAAACCTCGAGTGTCGTTGTTGCATTTAATTTAGTTTCAATCTCTTTATATCATTTTCTCGTCGCCTGTACTGCTTTAGTGTTTTTTTCGGTCTAACTTATGGAAAAATAGATCATATATAAAATGTGTAGTTTAATTATAGGCCAAAAGATAGTAACCTTTTTTAAAGTATTAATCACACACGATGTGTTATTCAACATTTAAAAATCATATTTATAATATTTAAATTTTTTGTCACAAACTTTCGGTTAGTAAAAACGGATCAAAACTTTCGAAAAGTTTGTAACCAAAAGTTTATGCATCGTAAATATGATTTTTAAAAGTTGGGTAGCACAACGTGTGTGACCATACTTTCGAAGAAGTTACTATCATTTCCCCTTATTATACATAGGAATTCAAATATTAAATATAGGGATAATTGTAAAAACTTACGGTGAATATTATGCGCGTTTACATAAACTCAGGGTGAACTATTTTCTGTCTGCAAATCTACTAACTAACAGAATCATTTTTTTTTGCAACAAAGTTAAAAGTAGCCTTATAAAAGTGCATATATAAGAGTTTCAAATTACAAAACACGTATACATGAGAGTTACAAATAACGAAACCCATATAATATAACGTACAAATATGTCATTTAAAAAAAGAGTTGATGTCATGTGACTGTCATATGACTAAATTTCGTTAAAGATAACAAATTTGCATGCAAAAAATAATTTACCGTAAGTTTTTACAAAACATGTATAGTTATATGTAAGTTTTTGCAATTTCCCTTAAACATGTAATTATAATCTTTTTATAACGAAATGTGCATATTTTATTGATATGAGAAGAGAGGAGTCATTACAACGACCAATGCCCTAGAAGGTCTTTCCTCAAAAAACCTTTAAGACATAATAACTGTAAACCTTGAAATAGGAAACGATTTTAAACAAGCATGGTAACTTAATGATATTGAAGTGTAGAAACTGAAAAGGACCGCTCAAAGTAGTGCCTAAACGCTGCTTAATCCCATGGAGAGGACTCTTTTCGATGTGAGGAGGGTGACCAAACTTGAACTCGACAATTTTAACGGGAGGTGAGGCTTAAGCCAAGGACCCTTCCTTAGATAGGTCCCTGAAGCCATGGGATTCTATCATTCCTATTGGTGGGGCTGTTTTCCAGCCCTCACTCGATCTTCACGAGGCTCCCCCGCGGTGTCTCTCTTAGATAACATCCTAGATGGGATAAGCAGCCTCGCAGATGGGATAGACCTTAGGAGGCCTATCTCTGAGGAGCGTCTGGCATCTCGGGATGGTGGACCGACCACGGTGCGCTCCCTGACCCCTAGCTGAGGGTTAGGTAACGTGTCCGGGGTTACAATTGGTCCTCTCCCCCGAGATGACGAGGCCTTAGGTAACGTGTTCGAGGTCATCAGTGCGAACCTCGGGGTGGTTGTGGTGCCACCGTCCCCTAGTCCGGTGCATACGACTTCTCCAACTTGCCCGATTTGAACTCCATAATCGAATCATCAAACCTCAGGATCCTAGTCACCTCCAAGTCACAATCACGAACCATGTGACATACTCGGTCGTAGTTGTAGCAGGAGGACGAGAGGCGTTCATAAGTTAGAGTGACCCTCACTGGCTCCGGAAATTCCTGGAACCTCATGATTATGGTCCGGCGGAAGGGTCAATGGTGCTCCATCTAGAAACGGACTTTGACTGTCCCGCCCAAGCACATATCCCACTGGTCACAAGGGACGTATACGCTCTCCCCTAGTGTATCATCAATGACCTCTCCGGTTTCCTTTATACGGTAAGAGGGCGGAATATCCCGTGCATGCACCCATAGTTGGATCTGATCCAATCTAGGAAGGTTTCGAGCTGCCGGGTCCAAGATTTCCCCAGCATCAGCGGGTACCCATTGAAACACCAAGGTTCGTTATTACGAACCCAGGTCCTCGCCTCTTGAGATGTGAAGTAGAAACCATATGTTCCTGGCTCTAGGTCTTTGACACCAAACCCGAGGTTGTTCGCCCCCATGCTCACGTGATGATCATGAACATGAAGTCCTTTCGGGGCGGGTTGGGCGAGAGCATACTACCCATCATGCCGAACTGGAGCCGAGCAAGAACCATAGGGTCTCTGGAGTGTAGGGCACCAGAACCTCCATCCATCTCTTCTCCCTTGATGAGGGAACATGCCGAGAAACTAGATTGAAAAATACCCATCGATGGCGGCGGGAGCGATGAGTCTCCAGATGGCACTGTGACGTATTGGTCTAGAGCTATAGTCGTCACCGTAACCACAGAAACAGGACCACATGTGGTTGGGGACAGTGGACCAGATTGAGTTGATGGCGCATTGACGAAGAGCTTAGCAGGACGACCCCGTTTCGGTTAGTCGACACGGACCCCGTCGTAGGAAGCCCTTGGGAGAAGACCACCATAGTCGTCTCGTTCAGCAATGAATGACTAGGTGGGAGGAGCAACGACGGCGACGACAGTGTTGTAATCGGCAAAACAGGGGAGGGCGCCTTAGGGTTGTGCTTATTCCTGATCTATTTCAGACGAATGACCTTCGATGAATGCTTCAGGAGCATTATTAGAGGAGTTGGAAATGTCTTCACTACAAATGAGGGAGGAGACATGACTGGTGAAGGCAACGATGACGTAACAGTCCAGAGGGAGGTAGACGACGGTGTAGGCAACATGACAGAACAAGGTTGAGGGCTAGAAAAGTTTTTAAGAGAGACCTCCGACTCGAGAGGGAAAGTGGAGAAACAAAAGTTATTAGTTTTAATTTTGAAATAACTACACTCTAGTTAGTTTCTTATTTGTGTCACCAATTTAAAACACAGACAGAAATTAGGATGAGAAAACTATATAATTATAATCTAATTCAAACAAAAAGTAATTAAAATTTTATGTAATTGTCATTCGTGTATTGTAGTGACAAGATCGTGACATTTCATGTTAAAAGAAAGAAAAATATAGTTTAAGAAAAAATGCAACCGAAAAAGCTGAACAACTTTCTTAAATTGTTCGATGACTCAGGTAGAGGATAGTGACATAGTGTTACCGTTGAAGATGGATTAATCAAATTTATAATTACGAGCACACGGTGCAATCTAATTGCTTAAATAATTTGACATAAATCATTTTTAGTATATGAAAATACACGTGTTTTGCAATAATATTTATTTTATCTAGGCATATAATTTTTTCTGCTAGAAGTAATGCTACAATTTTATATATCAAGCAGCGAAGATGTACATGTAATATGATGAAAATGTACAAAAAAAATGGTAAATATTACAGACTCCAGACTTGTTAGACCCTAATATTACCGACTCCTGATCGAAAAAACAGTGCAACAGAGTGCACCCCAGAACGTGCAGCAATAGTGCACGACAAAAATGCAACATAAATGTGCACACCAAAAGTGCAGCAAGTGCATACCAAAAGTGCAACTAGTGCACACCAACGCTGCAACAAGTGCAGTTATTTGGCCCAAAAGGCCACAACCAAACCAAAACCTAACAACAAAGAACAAAAACAAAAGCTTGAAACTCGACCATGCCTCCTTGGGTTCCAACCACGCCGACAATCTCGGTACTCCTCCATCTGACTTTGATCACCGGTATCCGAAGAACATCACCGGAGAAAACTAATCCCCACACATAGCGCTCCAACTCCTTGGACCACATCACCCCTTCCACAATCGGAGTATAAAGCCGACGCTGCTTCAACGGACTCTATTGGTCAACATCGCAAAAGTAGACGGCGAAACGAAAAAACCGAAGGAGTCGAAACTTGTAGAGGAGGAAAAGGACATGTAGCAAACGAACGAGAATTGAGTAGTCGTGGCCAAGGAAGTAAAACCCACGAGATAAGGTGGGGAAGGGGAAGGGGTGGCCTCCATCGACAACAATAGAGGCTGAGCCACTGTAAAGACCGCCCCGGGTTTGGTCGTTTTAAATCGAGTTTATAAAAAAAAAAGAAAAAAAAAAGAGAAAAGGGGTTGGGCTGACTTGAGCCCGTTTCGGGTGGGCTCGGACCAAGGCCCGCGGAGCAGGTCCAGCCCAGTCCGAGACCCGACCCACGTGGACTCGTCAAAAGGCACGCGTTTAGGGTTCGGCTTCATCAGAACCGACCCTTTCCCTTCTTCTCTTCTCTTCCGCACTGGTCGACCTCTCGCCGCATCTGATGAAACAGCGTCTCGCCGCTCCGATTCCATCTCCCATGGCCAGCGTCGAGCCGCGCCGCTCCAGAAGCCCAGGTCGCGACGCTTCCCCATGCAGCTCGGTGCTCCGTCGACATGGAATCACACTGCTACCAGAGAGGAACATATCGGAAGGAGTTGCACGAGGCCGTCGAGCGCCCGCAAGCCTCTGTAACGCCCCAAATCCGGTTTGACCAGAAATGAGACGTTACATTTGAAAAATAAATTAAAACTCAACAAACAGACAAGTAATAAAGTTGAAACCATAATAAATCGACCGTTCAAAATATTGATATCAGAGTTACAGTAGTTTTGGAATAAGGAGTCAACACGACTCTACAATA
>JAYMTN010002025.1:0-11716 GCA_036897425.1 Erodium trifolium | reverse complement strand
AGGTACCGACCGGGCTCAGGACTAGAGGTGACTCGAGCAGGGGAGCTCAGGGGAGTCAGTGTTTTGTTTTGTCATAGAGGCGTACCTCCTTTTGTTGTAAAACTCTGTATATGTTGGTTTTGAGCATGTTGGCTCGGGTTGTAAAACGTTTTATTGTTCGAGTTTCTGTTGTAAATTTCCAGGTTGTGAATGAAAGTTCCCAGCAGGTTTTCGTGGTAAAATGTTCATTTTCTAACCAAGTCACGTCTCGGGTCCCGACCCGGGTTGAGTCCGGGTTTTGGGGCGTGACAGCTGGGGCCTTGTCCGTCACCCGGGGTGAGCTGCTGGGGCCTTGTCCGTCCGGTTCTACTTCGATCGATTCAAACTAGATCCGTTCGTATTGATGGACCAACTGCCACTAGTTTGGACGAATTATACTACTTAGCGGATCATCATTATTCATTTGTAGTTATCGTTCAAACCGTTGCAAATGCTCTTAAAAGAACTGGATAATTGAATATTTCGATATTTCAGGATGACATGACACATTAATCGCTACCGAATAAAAGTAAAAACAGACAGAAAAAGAAAAGTGAACCTGTGATTAATTAATGGAGTCATGGAGTCCCATTGTTGGGGGCTGCTGTTGGTTTACAACGAAATTAAACCCAAAATTGAATATAAAAAACAAAAAGGTTCAGCTAAAGGAAACAAACTATAATCTAACCCGATTTATTTCTTGCTCTTACTCTTCAAGATAGGCTCATAATCATCTACTATGGTAAAAATTCAAATAATGGTTGTTGTAACTAATAATATACATGTCACATCTGTTTGAGCCTGGAAATGGAGGGACAAAATTCTCTGGTTATATTTGTGGTTTCTTTCCCGACAATAAAATCAACCAACCCGTTTCAAAACCCGAATGGTGATTTTCCCCGACTTCCACCTTCTCCATATTGTTCGTTCCATTTCCTCAGTTCGTTCATACTTGAGGCGTCGAAGGCAACTGATGGCCCCACCTGTGCGAAAGAGTAAAAAAGAGCATGAAAAACATTGGTGTCGATCACTTTAATCAAGCTAATAGTCCCGTTACAATTTAAGCATCCTAGAAACTTTTTACGAAAAGGATCAACAGAGTTTTTTTTTTCCGGAAAGTAGGAAAATCCTAATCTACCATAGTCTAACTCCTAACCTAACCTCCAGGTATGTGTATTCGAACCTCTGGCCACTATACCAACCCAAGTGGCCTAGTGACTTAATGTTTCACTTTCCGGCAAAACTCCACTAAGATTTGTAACTTGTAACTAAACTCGTATGAAGGATACTATTGGAACCATTGGTGTCGATCACTTTATGCATAACTAATTTTCTGGAAGAGAGATGGGACGTTCTAGGACATACAAAGAGGAAAGGACACAGTATGTGATTTTCTTCAAATGGAGGGAACAGCATGCAATACCTTGGCTTTGGACTGAATAAAATCATCCAAACTAAGTGGCCTCAATGTCGGAGCTCCGTCATTTTGTGATTCCTGTGGAACAAGTTTCTTGAAGTCAGCGAGCATGCCAAGGCTCAAACAATATTTTGCGTAGTTTCATCTTTTCTATTTTCTTTTAGAGAAGTCCTATGTGTGAATATAAGCATAGTTTCGTGGGTTAATTACACTTAGTTACATCTAAGTTCCAAATTCGTTTTGCAACTACACTAGGTTTTTCAAAAAATCACATAGAAGACTACATAGTACGCAAAACATTTTGATTAGATGGAAAAGCAGTTGAATAGATGTAAAAAGACTCCTTAAAAGAAAAACTGTTTAAATAGTATTTTTAAGATTCGGGTTGAGCATTTTCGTCATTTATTGGCGAAAAAGAGCTACATAATATTATTATTTTTTAAACCTACTCACTGCAAAATGAATTTGGACCTTAGATGTATTTAGGTGAAAAGATAACTAGGTGTGATTAACCTTTGTTTCATCTTTCCTGAACTTCAAAAAAAAAACACAATCAAGGACCTATCATTCAATGTGAACGTAAGGATGGTGTTCAAAATACATCTAAATGATTAAAATTCCAACGTACCTTTTCTCCTTCCAAAAGTTCTTGAACAGGTCTATAGGCTGCAGCAATACAGAGATTCTGAAAGAGAAATATAGAAGTGTGTAAAATTAACGTATTTTGAGATATAAAAGTCTGCATTAAAGATCAGTGCACATCACTACCTTCAAATCACTGCCAGAGTATCCTTCAGTTGCATTAGCAAGCTTGTGGAACTCGAAACCCGGTTCTATAATCTCTTGGGCGAGAAATATTTTCAGTATCTTGATACGATTTTCAGCATCGGGAAGGTCAACATATATCCTAAATAGCAAACCCAATAACTCCCATCAACAACAGTTCATTTAATCTTATCGTGTCCGTATAGATATTCACTTTAAAATAAAATAAAATATGGAACCGAAGAACGAAGTTTACCTTCTTGGTAAGCGACGAATCACAGCATCGTCTAGATCGAACGGTCGGTTTGTGGCTCCAAGGATAAGGATTCTTTGGCTGTCTTTAGACCTCAACCCATCCCAAGCTGCCATAAATTCGTTTCTCATTCTTCTAGTTGCTTCATGCTCAGAAGCACCACCACGAGCCCCAAGCAAACTATCAACCTATAAGAATAGATTATGAGATTCAAAAGCCACTTCTCATAGAAAACTAAATTAGGAAATTTATTCATACAGACAGAACAAGTTTTGGATTGAAATTACAACAATCAATAAAATCACCCTCAGTAATATATTTTCCCATCCACATTTTCCATAAAAATATAAATAAAATTTGTCGCTGTCTACAGAATTATTATATTGGTAGGAAACCGAACAAAACACCAATCAGGATGACAGGGAGAGAGAAAATAAATGTTATTTTCGAACCCTAGTGGGTACATCTGCTTGGGAACAGGTGTGGGGGATGTTAGGATAGGAATTAGACTAGGGTATAGAAGGATTTCCCAGCTTTCTTGCTGATAAGAAAAAAAATACAATAACTTCGAAAGAACATACATGTAATTATAGCAAATACCCATGAAGAAGATATCTGGTCTCCACCATAAAACCATAGAGCCTAGAAAGATTTTGAAATGTACCACAAGATTACCTCATCAACAAATATAATTACGGGAGCCAACTTGGCGGCAAAAGAGAAAAGGGCCTTTGTAAGCTTTTCAGCATCTCCAAACCACTGCAGGGAGAAAAGATAATGATAATCAGAAACAAATACATCTTGTTACAGGTGTTGCAGAATGATTTTTCATTGATATAGATACAGTTCCCGTGACAATATGACATGCAACCCTAGAACCGATGGGAATGTGTTACAAAAAAACTTTTGTTCATATGAAATGACGGGAATGTTAAGGGAAAGTACAAAAATACCCTAAGGCAGTAGCAAAAGAAGGGAACAGAAACAACACACCTTTGAAGTAAGAGTTGAACCAGTTATGCTAATAAAGTTTGCCCCAGCCTCTGTTGCTAGTGCTTTGGCGAGAAGAGTTTTTCCCGTTCCAGGAGGCCCAAAAAGTAGTATTCCTTTGCAAGGCTGAGAGAAGCTTCCCATAGTCATATATTGAGACAACACAAAACACAACTTCATCGCTAAAACACGGCGATGAAATGAACACAAAATAACGTACCCGCAACAAGTTTCCACGAGTGAATAGTTCGGGTCTCCTCATCGGAAGAATGACGAGTTCGTTTAGTGCCTTCTTCACTTCTTCGAGAGCACCAATATCGTCAAACTTGACTCCAATTTCGCCCGGAGGTACCACTGCTGAAACAAAGTTGGTCTCGTACTCACTCTTTGCAAGGTTCTGTAAGAGTTCACATATAAATTAGAACTGGCAATCATGTACAGGGCTTCCAACTGGAGCAGTATGAAATGAAGATGCATACCTTCAAATTTTGTAAAGGCTTTTGAGATATTGCTTCTTGCTCCTTTAACCTCAATATTGCGATTTCGAGGCTTCACATGAAAAAAGGATAGCAATCAATTCATATAGTAAAAGAGAAGACCAAAGCTTGCTTGCCGAACTGGTCAAGCACTTGAATTTGGGTCTTGAAGACCTGAGTTCAAGTCCTAGCACCTTATTTCTCCACCTCCCGGCCTATATTGGGCCTCTATTCAGCTCTTAATAGGCCTTCCTCTCCCCTTGTCTTCCAACTCTAGTTGGGCTTATCATTACTTATCATCATTCTCATGGTGGAGTCAAGTAACATTTAGAGTTCCCTTTTACATAAAGGAGGTCTTGAGTCCATACTTGATACATCAATCATAAAAAGTTCTGTAAGAGTAAAAAAAATCATGTGCTCCCTTACTTCCACATAATAAGGATCTTGAGCCCAATAGCTTTGGTACACTTGATTTAGTCGATAAAAAAATCAAATAGTAAAAGGAGACGTAACTATAGAAGCCAAAAGTAGAATAGAGTACATACCTTTCGCGAGGGAGATGCAACCTTTCGCCCTTCACATGAGGGAGTGAACATGATGATAAATAATGATTTTTAGCCCACCCAACAACTTTCTCAGCTTCTGCAGAAATAATTTCAAAGATAATTCAAAAACACATTGAGTGTAATTATCTAAAATGTAGAATGAAAATTCAAAGGATGTTACACTAGAAAACAGGTGATTACACCATTAAATGCAAATACTAACTATTTAAGTAAGCAAAAATAAATACATAAATCACAATATTAAGATTCCACCATGAATAACATAAACCGCTATCTCAATAAGCAGAAATGAAAAAAAAAAAAAAAAACTGGGTATGTTTGTTTCTTACTCCGCTTTGTTAATACCACACCATCGGAATGTACATTCAAAAGATCAGCACAAGAGAGATCATTTTCCTCAAGAACCTGCAATAAATTTCAATTGTAATATAATTCCATGTATCAAAAAGATCTGTTACAAATAAATTGCAGAGCCAAGTTTTATACCTCATGTAGTTCGTTTAGATTGCTTCGTGATATCACAATTTTCCTGTCCTCTTCAACTTGTTTATTGAATGTTCTAAGAATATCGTCTTCCTGTAAACAAGGGAAGGTAAAAAAAAATCTTAAGCATATACAAGGGATAGGATCAAATATATGATTGCTATGCAAGTCAGTTATATTTCAATTATCATGAAAATCAAGCATTCTACTGAGTATAGTAATTGAGACAGTCATTACCTTGGGAGGTTCTATGCACAAAATGTTGGTGAAGAGATCATGAATTTTATCATCATCGGATCTCTTTGTTGATTTGAGCCCCTCGGTAAGACGTTTCAAAGAAAGTGGCTGGCAAATGAAAGAAGTAACAACTATTATAAGCAATTATGGAAGGCATTTGAAATGCAACTAATATAAACACGGCCCAATTTGAGTTTTATTGGAAACAATATGGACAGTTTGACCAAAAACCACAATTGCTTATGTGTCCCAAAATTACAATTCTGAATTAACTTGTCAATCCGATTTTAAATGAAAATTTAGAGCACCAACGCATGGTGAATTGGGGGCGAATTCAACAGGCAAATCGCCCGCCTTGGGGTGAAGGATTCATCGCCCCGCTCAACTTGCCAGCGAACAAAATTCGCCCACCTTGTGGCCACTTACCACAGGACACGTGGCCATTCGTCCGGATTTGTCAGGCCGACCACCTTCAGCATTAACAGGGGCTGGGCGAATCGGGGCTAATCGCCGGGTGCGTCGCAGATGATCTTATGCAATATAACTAATATAGATAATTCAGTGAATGTGATCAAAAGAGAAGATCACGGCAGCATTTTAATCAAGTCGTGTCAGCAATGTATCAATCGGGTAAGCTATTAAAGATTAGAAAGTATTACCAATTTCGTAAGGCGGCCAATATTCGGGAGTACCATTGTCTGTTACACATCAGTTAAAGAAGAGAATGTGACAACATTGAACAGGGAAAAGGTTGTGTGTGTAAAACTAGAAATCAAACACGATGTGCTTACAAAATTATCTTTCTCCTTCAAGCCCGTTTCAACTTTGTTCTGTCCACAAATCAGAATAACAGGACCAGATAGTTGGTCAAACATTTCCTGCAATTTATGGACAAACTCCTTACGCTTTGACTTTGGAACCGCCCTAGACAACCATTGTGAGGGATCTGGGAAATAGACAATAAGAGGTTGCAAGGAACCTACAACCTGGAAATAAAGCAAAAGAATTATTATATCCCAAGCCAAAATTAACGTTGACTGAGAAAGAACAAATGTATGTAAGCATCATACCTCCCCCAAAGCCCCTATTGCAATGTAATGCTGGGAATCGAGATCATGTTCAACATCCTTAACTGTGAGAATGGAGACAACATTTGTGAATTGTTTGCTAAGAAAAGCATCAGCATGCAAAATCTCGACAAAGAAAAAAACTATGGTTTACAACACGTTACTCAGCGGTTTGTTATCCATATAGTTCATTATCAATTTTCACGGATATTTAAGTGAAAAGAATAAGTAAAACGTTATTTACACCTCCTTGACAACCTTTACGATTAAAAAAAATAACTAAATGTGAGGGGTTATCAGTAACACAAGGTCACCTTTCGTTACTAATAAAAACGGATATACACATAATAGGGGATGGTTTTATCAAGAACACGTTGCAACCTTTCTAAAAACCAAAGGTGAGGGGTTATAAGTAACACGCGGCCACCTTTTGTGACTGATAAAAAGTGGATTTACACAGAATAGGTGATGGTTTTATCAAGAACACATTGTGTCCTTTCTCATTTATCAGTGGTTTTTCCAAACAAAATTACCTAAATCCAGGTGTTTTTTATGACAAATGAAAGGTGACAGTGTGTTACTGAATCCTGATAACCCCTCATCTTTACGGAAAGTATTTGAGAAAAAAAGGTCAAGGGGGGTGTTAATGAAATTACCCCCAAAAACTTACCATCCATCCAATAAATCGGCGGATCTATAATTCTGCTATCATCATCTGCACTAATGTCCAAAAGTACTGCAACTTGGTCCCCTTTCACCTCATGTATCTCCCCAAGGACTAAGGGCCTGCAAACACTAGCTAAATAAGCAAATATGTGACAGAATATTGCTTATAATTGTGATAAATATGTGACAGAATATTGCTTATAATTGTGATAGTTAATGAAATAAAAACAGATTAACTCTAAGGAACTACTTTAGTATCTTTACACTTCAATTAAAAAATCACTTGCAACGGTCACTGATGAGTGATAAGTCAAGCTATACATTAAAAGCTTAAAACTATTACACTGTGGTATTAGAACATTTACTGACCACAAAGTGCTAAAACCTAAATGACACTTCTCAGTGCTTACTTAAGCTTTTGTATGAATCAGAAGATTCAAATCCCCCTAAAGGAAACCTCTTCATCTTGAGCATTAACCATGAATGGTGTAACTAAATCAAGCTTCAAAACCTCATAAATAAGATATTTCAACAGAAACTAATAGCACAGGTTATGCTCACCATAAACATAATATAGAACTTTCGAAATTTGAACTAAATAGAAAACGAAGCGATTGCATGCATTTTGGAATCTTCAAAGTTCACGTTAAAAGTCAAACGAAGAGAAGAAAAATGGAACAGCTTATACCTCTTCGCAGCCTCTATAGAGTTCCCAATATATCTGACCCGATCCCCTGGGAAATGTTACAGAACAAGAACATTAATAATTAGAAACTCTTATCACAACATAGGCCTAATTAGGGAAGAGTTAGAAAGGGAACTAGAACTTGCATCCTAAGGTAAGAGTCCGATTTGACTTTCAGCAAAAACTAAGAACCATTGGAGTTTGTGTTGGGACTTTCCTCACATCAGTTTAAGACACATAAAGAGAAGAAAAGACATCATCCAAACAATGAAATTCCATGTATAAGTATTTAGATATGTCACCTTTCTTTAATGGCCGTTTGGAGTTTTCAGACGGCTCGGAATCCTCGGATTTTGAAGAATCCGATGAAGCTTCATGCTCACCAGAGACCCTCTACCACAAGTGTAAAATACCAAAAATCAGAAAATACATCGAGTTATCAATTGGCCGTGTAAAGCATTAAATGTATCTGATGGAAAGGCTACAGAAACTACATCTAGTTATCAATTAGCTATGTCTAGATGGCTATGTCCCCAATACACAATGTACACATAAACATAGACAAATAAGCCTCCATATCTCGGGAATTCTAAGTAGGAAATATCTCCATAATTATTTAGGCATCCCTACCGATCATGTGGCCAAGCATGGAAAACATACTTTTGGTATGTAACCTCCAAACTAAATCAAATACCTATATTTTATACCAGAGTTCAAACTTAATATTGCTTATGATATCTACAAAAGATAAATTAAGGCAGCAATGAAGCATTATCAATTGTGCATATAAACAAATGGAAGGCTATGTTTCCAAATCACAATCATAGCATGTAGCTTATAAAACATTGTAAGAGCATCTCCAATGCACGGGCCAATTAGCACCCAATTCGTCCTCCCCCCACAACGCTGGCAGTGTTCCTAGCCTCCTGTCACTTGACAAGTGGCTTGTAGCCGGACGAACTCAATTCGCCGGCAAGTTCATGGGACGATGAATCCTTCTCTCTGCATGTATGAGCAAATCTGATCCACCCTAATTGTGGGTGCTCTAAGTAAGAACTGCAAGCATCTAAACTGGTATAGCACTAATGTTCCTAACTATTAGGCAAAGAAACACTCTAAGTTGACAAAAAAAACTATATATCTATTCTCTTCTTGAAGCAAAATGTTTAAGCATCCACTTTCACCCAATACTCGAATGCACCATACCAGCATACCTTCTCAAACTCCTCGAGGGTAAAAGGAATAAGCTTCTTGAGTGCTGCTTCGGCAGTTGCAACATCAACTTCAGCATCACTACCTTCAGATTTGACTTCACTTCCACCGGTCCATTCTTCCTCATTACTAGCACCATTCTCATCCTCTGACTCGGAAGAAGTTTCCTCCTCGGATTCATCATTATCCTCATCCGACTCAGAATCTGAAGAGCAATCATCACCAAAATCCTGCAAAAGGATCATAAAACAATCACTTTCGTATTAATTTGTAGAAGAATAAAAATTACCATGGATAGAAATCCTAATTTTTCCCTTTCTTACATATGGAGCAAGAACACTACTGTCAAGCACCAATAAGGGAACTTGCAAGTCTCTTGCAAGTGCCTTAACTAGCCTCTCTCGGTAAAGCTCGGTTCCTGCCAGATAAAACCAATATATAAGTATTGACTCCATAATTATATTTCTTGTTCAGTTGTTTCATAATCATACTTCAACTCAAAATATAGTTTCCTTGGGAAGGGTGTGAATTTCAAACTTATGATCTGTAAACCTCAAATGTGTTGATGACCAACCTGGAACACTCTGTAGAAGTATTCTTCCACTTGAAGACGTCAACCGTGTACCATAAGCAGCAGCAACCTTCTGATTTTTCAAATGAGAAGTAGCACATTCAACCAAAAGATTCTTGGTGTGTTCCCTGTGACAATAAGTGAAATAAAACTATTATCGAAAAAGTCTTTTAATCTAACAACTGGATAGAAACAAGAGCGGTGTGTAAAATTTACTGGATGTAATAAGGAAATGTCTCCAGTGAAATGGTTATCTTCTCCCATGGGACCACCCTCCGAAGAAATTCTCTTTTAAACTTTTCCCGTTTGTTCAAAAACGGAGATTCTTTCTTTTTACTCTCGATAGCCAGTTTCTCGTTCGCTAGCCATTCCTTTTGATCTTCTTCGCCGAGTTGGGCATGTGCATCGAAAAGCCTCACATTTGCACTACTCTTCGGTGGCGAAGTCTTTCCTTTGTCCAAGTTATCACCGTCATTGACATGTATATGTTTATCCTCACTTGCATTCCTCCCGTCACCTTCTGAACTAAAAGCACGCAACTGGCTACTCTTCAAAAATGTGCTTGACCTACCATGCAACCGAATATTGTTATTTCCAACCGCAGCACCGCGGGATGAAGCTAGAGTGGGTAGAAATTTTCCGATCAAATAACCCCTTGAGTTGTGGTTTTCTATAATAGTTGCACGAATAGAAGATTTGGACAGGGTGTGATCCTGATATAGAGGCCTCATTAGGGACTTGGACTGTTGAAAAATCAAACCCCATTTCTGACTTCTACCTCTTATTCTCCTTGCATACATTGCAACTTCTTGTTTCAGATAACGAATATCCCGTGAGCTGCAGAATGTGTTTGCATCAGATCATCTTTATCGCAAAATATAAGACTGCCAGGACCCACAACATTAATTCAAGGGAAAACCCCACTAACGCACCCTCGAACGACCTTTTTTAAGGGAAACGTGTTGTGCCCACTTTTATTTTACAAAAATGCACCTAAACCTTTCATTTAATGTCAGAAAACAACGACTTTCGCTAAATAGTACTGGCACCGTCAGTTTTTTTTTCTTTCAGAAACACCTTTCCTCACATTTGCATAGTTTTTCACCAAAACTGACGGCGGCGTTAGTATTATTCATTGGAAGTCGTTTTCTGACTTTAAATGAAAGGTCTATGTGTGTTTTTGTAAAAGAAAAAAAAAGGTGAGCACATCACTCGTTCGAGGCTGCATTAGTGAGGCTACCCCTTAACTCAAGAAAACATTGACATTCAGGATGAACAAAACAAAACTAGTACAAAATCAATTATACGGCTACTTCTACTTGCACCGAAAATTCATAGTTATTGAGGCATTGCACGAGGGATGGACGCAAGACCACCCCACAAAAAAAGTTCAATCAAAATCTCAACGCAAGTTTATTTGAATTCCCAGAACCACATCAGAAGCAAACTTCATCAATTCTCAGTGACCAATGAAAATTAAAACACATCGATACATACAATACAAACACCAAAACAACAGCTAATGCTTGAACTCCACTGTAACTAACATCTTCAATTATCATTAACTAATTACCATGTATCTCAACAATCAATAAGGTTCAACGTTTAATTTCCCCAGCTTTCTCGGCAACCAAACAACTATTTCCACAATGCATGTACAAACAAAACATGAACACCGGTTTCACTACAAATATACGTCAGGTGGTACAGAAACCGTCGAAGGGAACAAACCTTGAGCTGTTATGCGGCTTCAAACCCTAGATTGGTTCATGGCCTGGTCACGGAGCTGAGAGCTGATTCGTCTGAAACTGAGCTCCGAGAAGAGAGCTGTTCGAAGCAACCGCTTGATATGAGGCGATGGCCGAAACGGGTGCGATAGAGGCGCCTTGGAGGAGAGGTTGAGGATCTGGGTTCTTCACTCGAGTTCGAGGAGCTTGAAGAAGACGTAGCAGTAGGGATTAGCTGTTATGCTACGTCGTTTTAGCTTGTTGGTGCTCATGGGCCCGGTTTGGGCCAGGTGTTTACCCAACGCTGTCACGTGAGGGCTTTCGTCGTGGGCCATACATTGGTCTCGGTTACTTTGGCCCGTAAAATGCAAAACAAATCGGTAGTTAAGTTGAATTGAGTTTAAGTTTGTTACAGGTTGTATTTGAAACATAATTAATATTTTACAAGTAAATTTATATTTGTGTGCATTAAATTTGGGTAATTAATAATGTATGTTACAATTAGGGGTGGGCAAAAAAAAACGAAACCGCTAAAACCAACCACCACCAACCGGAAACCGCACCGGAAAACCCGAAATCAGAA
>JAYMTN010002024.1:0-11718 GCA_036897425.1 Erodium trifolium | reverse complement strand
AATAGACCGTCGGCAGATCCACAGACTCAGCTGGGTGTCGAATCGACGGAATCGTGGGTTTTGAATTTTTTTTCCAAAAAGGTGCCGAATCGACGCCCCTATTCGACACGCAAAAGACTCCATTGTGGATAATCTTAGTACACATTTCAAATCCAAGTAACAGGATTCCCAAACTAGAATGGTAATACTTACAGTGATGAGGCATGTCCATGACTTTGGCAGTGACACCAAGTATATCACTTCCTGAGTACCTCTGCATGATATAAAGGTTGAAAACTATCACCAATTGATAATTTTTGACAAAATCGTAAAAGAGATTTATCTTGACGGTTAAATAAATGCACAAGCAATAAGATAGCATTTGTGAGGTCTGCAATATCTTTACATGCAACATGCAAGACGTACCAAATTCACATCAATCATAGGAACCTCGGGACCCTTGCGGTTTATAACTAGAAGCCATGGAATCAGGAACTTCTCCTTACCAACTTGAAATGAACTGCATGCACATGAACCGACTTTTTTAGAGTTAGTATCTTCTATCTTCAAACATGATACAAATTTCTATCTTCTGAAGCAACCAAATCCAATAGCAAATATAATTTCTTTCTTAAACATAATACAAATTGCTTGTATACGGTAAATGGAATGAAACAATCACATATGAAAACCAGCTATCACTGACAGATATGACTGATTTTAGCATGTCATCTCACTCCATACATAATATCTTACCAATGTAATCCAACTCCAAACCTAAAACTTAGGAGGCTGCAGTAGCTAAGTTAACATATGGTTCTTCCTCGACAATAATTTTCCATGAAAATATATCTAGAAGACTACAATCACAAGCATTTCATAGACAATTAAACACTTTCCTCACAAAAACGCACAAGTGAACCTCAATCTGCATAATTGTATCAATATAAATCCAAATCGAGTAGATAGATAGCTACTCACATCTTGTATGGATCAGCACCGGTGTACCCAGTGGGCTTCGGAATTGGAATCAAAACCTGCAATATCATATAAATAAGAAAAAAATTGACGAGTATGAACGGCAAATCAAACCCTAATCGATGACCTGGAAAGAGGGTACCTCACGATTCACGGCGAAGATGGGGCAGTGGCGGCCAATCATGTCGAACCAGAGAGTTCTAGACTGATAATCGACACCAAACAATAAGAAAAACGACGAATTGAAAACCAAATATAGATTCAGATTCAAGGGTACACGAGCAAAACATGTAAAAATCCAGTGAGAAGCAGAAGAAAAAAACTGACCGAGTGGTATTGACCCATCTTGCTCATCGGGACGATATCTCCGGGTCTGTAAGCTACGGCTATGGCGGGAAGCAACAGTAGCCACAAACAGACCACATTGATTGGTCTTCTCCTTCCTCCGATCGCCATTTGTGAGCTCAATTTTCTAGCTGTGTGCTTCTGTGCTTTCACTCGACCTTCCCCGAATGGTCTCTCTCTCAATTGCCTTTGGGTATTGTATTGGGCCTTTTTTTCACGTTGAAGCCCAATTAAATTACGACCCAATTCCTCACCATTTTATTATGGGTAGTAAATTAAATGAAACTTTAATACCATAAATTTGAAGTGAGATAATTTTCCAACGTAATTAATATGTTTTTGTCTCCGAATCACATAGGAAAAAAAGGAATATGTAATTGATCAAGTTTGTTTCTTCCCCTCCACATTTATATTTATCGTTCCGTCATTTTAATATACAATTTTTTTTGTGTAATATTAAAATATAAAATTTGAAGTTTAACCTTCTATCAGATATACAAATATGTACAAAAAAATCACGATAGATCAACAAAAGTACGACAAATCAATTTTTGATACGAAAGGACAATAAGAGTAAAACCGTCATAAATGAGGTCATCGTAATATGTTTTTGTCTCTGAATCACATAGGAAAAAAATGGAACATGTAATTGATCTAATTTGTTTCTCCCACTCTACATTATTCATTCATTTGAGTATTTTAATTTGGGTTTGACATTTTATCAAGCCGAAACAAAACTTACAAAATATCAAATTTTCAGACAAAAGATCCTAGAGAAGAAAATGATCATAATTCAAACTCTCATGAACAACCTTTCCCAAAATGACCTCCCATGAACCTTGCCCATGTGATGAGTATCTTGTTCTCAAAACTACAACAAAAAAATGATTGGAAAAAACAAAGAAATGTATAAACAGTTTTTTTTCCTTCATAAACTGCATAGCCATCAATCAATCAGAAATAATAACCCTTCCTTATCCAGCCTGATTTGTCCATACATGTCTTTTCACAAACAATAAAAAAATAGATTTTTGACCGAAAAACTGTCACATTACAAAATACATTGTGCTTAAATTTTATAAAATAATTAATTTCAATTTTTTGTTTATATATAATATAAAATGAGAAAATAGGCAACAGTTAAATTAGGGTCAAAACTCAGCGTTAAGGTTTATAATTTTTCAATTATAATATTGTAAAACCTAAAAAGCAACCGAGGAAGAGGAAGAAGAAGAAGGGAAAGGGTGGGAAAGCGAAGAGAGGACGAAGGACAGAAGAGAAGGAGAACGGAACCTGAATTTCTGTAGAAGAGAAGAAGAAGAAATTAAAGTAACATCTCTGGCAATTAACAACAAAAATCCAAGTCTCAGTCCGAAGCAAGTTCCAACCTTTCCCATAAAAATCCTTTTTTTACCCAGAAACCACCCCTCTGTCTCTCGTCATCTTCTTCCTCTACCTCTCTGGTTTTCATCAGTTTCTCTTTCTGGGCCCTCTTTTCCCCCAATTTTTTCAAAAGCGGAACACATATCCACTGCCTCTTCTGTCGTTTTCTACACCCGTCCAAAACCTCCATCGCCAACAACTCACTCTCCTTTTTATTGGATCGAAGCCGGACCGTTTCGCTTCGATTCTCCGCGCAATTTCATCGAATGCTTCTCCTTAAATCCCACCTCCTCCTCGCCTCACCAACCTAAACCGCCCCTACCGTTTCTGGGTTTTTGCTGGGCTTCGGAAAAACCGCTGCTTTCATGGGCGATCTTCGGCTCTGCTCGCCCGAACCCAACGGCGCCCTTCCTCTTCTCCGCTCCTCCTCATTCCCCTCCAGCCCTCTTGCAATCGATGCCCATTACTGGCCCGAAGCTGAGGAAGCGACTCGGGAAATCATTTCCCTGGTTCAGCCCACTCTCGTCTCCGAGGAGAGGAGGAGGCTCGTCATTGATTATGTCCAGAGGCTGATCAGAGCTTCTCTTGGTTGCGAGGTGAGCGGATACATGCTTATTGACATTTCTATGTCCTCGCCTTGCATGTGCTCATTTTTCCACATTCTTACATTGGCTACCCTCTTGTTCAGTTCTTCATTTTTCAGTACCCTTCAAGTTGAACCTTTTGGGTTTATGTTTGGGCGATTGTATCTAATCGTGTGGTTGCTTTAATTTTCTGATTGCTATGGTGGAGGTGGATTGATTGTTATGTCTTGAAGCACTTGAGGGCAAACTATTTTGTAGAAGCTTTTGTTAAAAAATGTTATCTGGCCTGTTGTGGGTCATTTTGTAGGCCTAGAGGATGAGATGAAAGACCTACTTAGCTGTTTGATTGAGATTTGAACTTGAAATCCTCTGAACGTGGCATCTGCAATGGGATACTAGTTATTATTTCACACTCATCCAAACCCTAATCTTGTGGGGGGTTAACGTCAGTGTAGTAGGTTAAGCGACTCCATATACGTGGAGTAAAAGTTAATGAGATTATCGGTTTCGTTATTTTGAGCTGGCGAGCTAGTATCAGATCTAAAAAGATCTTTTAAGATCCTGGTCTTAATATGTGCTTCAATTATTAGATTTGTCGTTTTAAAACTGTTTACTTTTGAAATAAACAACGGATCTTGTCGTTTTCCTGTATTACCGAACAGCGACAAGAAACGACAAATTTATCAGTTATGCAGCTATGTACTTGCTAATTCCAGTCCCGGTTAAAATTTAACCTTCCATTTTCACATGAGCAGGGGTAGTAGAGATAAAAATGTTTATGTGGTTTTGTGGTAATTTAAGGAATGAAATTGTTTTGGAAAGAATTGGCACTACTTCAATTCAAGATAAGTTGAAAATCTCACGTAAGGTTGTCTGGACATGTGCGTCATAGGGGGTTTAGTGACCCTTCGAGGAAACCTGAAACAGTAGTAAATAACATTACTACTACACATGCTTAATAGGAGGCTATAGCATTATTCAGGATGAAGCAAAGGATGAGACTACAAGTTTTGCCACATAATTCATTTATCCCACATTCCCACTCCAATAGTCTTCGGGAAACGCTTGTTTGTTGATGTTGTTTCTATACTAACTTAAATGCTCAGATTTGCTGTTAGCATGCTTTTATGTTGTATCAAGTTTTGCCAAAGGATTCATGTATCCCACTCCAATAGTCTTTGGGAAACGCTTGTTTGTTGATGTTGTTTCTATACTAACTCAAATGCTCAGATTTGCTGTTAACATGCTTTTATGTTGTATCAATTGGGCAATCTATCAGGTATTTGTCCTAGTTAGTCTATAACAATTTACTTGGGAGTATGTCATATAGGAGATTAACAATGGCCAGTCTCCAGAAGTAGTTTAAAATGTTATGTCAAACTAGTGCAATTGAAGAGGTTGAAATGAGGTTAATGTTCATATACGTAAAGTCTAAAGAAGTTTAATCTTTTTTCCTTCAGTGCAAACAATGTGGGGAAACTTTGGAGGATGAGATATTGCTATCTATTTAGCTTGTTTGGTTGGGCTGAAGGCTTTGCATGGTTTTTTTTACGCGCACACACGCACAGATACATAAGCCTTTTGAGAAACTGTATACGATGAAACATGAGTGAGTTATATTTGACAACTTTTTACTACAAAAATTGTTGAAGAAGCTTAACTCAAACTAATGGAAGTTTGATTATTGACTTTGAATGAGGTAGTTAACTAGTATGTAACACATCCAAGATCCACAAACGGTCGATTGTAATCTTTGCATTGATTATTACATTTGTCAGTATATTCCTTTTTTGTTTGAAACGGAATGTGCTAATGGTTGACGTGTAACTTTCTATCTTAGAATGTTTGCTTAGGTATCACTGCCAGTATGCTTTTATGCTACCCTATATGTAGTATCTGTTGTGGTTAGCCTGTGTTATGTTCTATGCAAGTTTTGCCAATGTGGGATTCTTGGCGATCCATCGTCTAGAGGGTTGCAAAAATTCACACGTCTACTAGTACAGCTTATAGGTTTGAAATGACACTAGTGCTGAACTTGGCACTTTGAGATCCCCGAACCTTTTTTGGTTATACATGGATCTAATATCTTCTGACTCAATTATTTGCTTTAAAACCCAGATTTGACACATAAATCTTGATTTAGTGTATCATTTATTATTTAGCTTTATGCAGTTATTAATTTCCATGTTCTAATGAAGAGTGCTAATATAATTTCCCTACAACCATGACGTTTACAACTTCATGTAAGTTTTTATTATGATTTAGTTCATATTTGTTTCAGGTTTTTCCATTTGGGTCAGTACCGCTGAAGACATATCTTCCTGATGGGGATATTGATTTGACTGCCTTTGGTGGTCTAAATGTTGAGGAGGCTTTGGCAAATGATGTGTATTCTATTCTAGAAAGAGAAGATCAGAATAAAGCTGCAGAGTTTGTAGTGAAGGATGTCCAATTAATTCGCGCAGAGGTTTTTACCCTTGATTCCACATATATCTTATAGATCTTTGATTGAGTCAATCTAACACATACATTTCATTTGTCACACTTCTTAATATGCTCTCTGTTTGTCTATTTTGTCAGCATGCTATTTATAATATATTAAAAATTGCAGCTATTTTGTTTCTTTTATCCAATCTGCCTAGGCGTTGCCGAACTGATATTACATTCCTCTACTTGTTACTTAATACCGTCTTCTTTTTTGTGTGTGTGGCAGGTTAAGCTTGTAAAGTGTCTTGTGCAAAACATTGTAGTAGATATTTCGTTCAATCAGTTGGGAGGGCTATGCACCCTCTGCTTTCTTGAGAAGGTAGTTTTCTTTTAGAAGGCATAAAACGAAAGAAAGTTAGTAACTTTTTCAGGTGCTGCTTTTGTACAGGTTGATTGCCTAATTGCCAAAGATCATCTCTTTAAACGCAGTATTATACTGATTAAGGCTTGGTGCTACTATGAAAGCCGGATCCTCGGTGCTCATCATGGCTTGATATCTACCTATGCATTAGAAACTTTGGTTCTATATGTCTTCCACCTATTCCATTCATCATTAAATGGCCCTCTAGCGGTGAGTGCATTGTAATTATCATTCGTTTCCTTCGTAAATGATGACTCAAAACTCTCCAATTCAATTGCTGCTTCTAGGTTTTGTATAAATTTTTGGATTACTTTAGCAAGTTTGATTGGGAGAACTACTGCATCAGTTTGAATGGTCCTGTCCGCGTAACCTCCCTGCCAGAAATCGTGGGTGAGAACCTCTCCCACCATAATGGTGTATATATCATTGGGTTAATTGTACGTAACTACATTCATGAATTGCCCACAAATACATGACCACATAGTAATTTTTCCACCGACACATGCCTACCCTTATAAATTTCCACGCGTTCGATTTCTTTCTTCACTTGAGTTTAAAATATCCCAAAATTACTCATTCCTGTCCTTTAATCTTCCAATTTCAAAATGATTATGTGGAGGATTTCGAGAACGAAATCAAATTGAAATCGGAAGGGCAAAGCATGTGAGTGAGTAGTTTGGAATATTTTAAAATTTACAGTCACATGCTAGTGACGTGAAGACAAATAAAATGAAATCGATGGTTTCCGTGTATTTTGCATGATGGTGGCACATGAAAATTCACAGGGGTAGTCATGTGTTTGTATAAATTTACTATGGTGTCATGCGTTTGTGGACAGTTCATAAAGGTAGTTATGTGCAATTTACCCTATATCATTTTATCGAGATCCTTGTATCGAATCTCTGTTCGTTTTTGCAGCTGAGATGCCTGACAATGGTGGTGGTGATCTTTTGCTCAGTAGTGACTTTCTTAAGGACTGTGTGGAAAGGTTTTCGACAGCTTCAAGGGGATCTGAGACAAACTCACGAATATTCCCCCAAAAGCATCTTAACATTGTCGATCCGCTAAAAGAAAATAATAACCTTGGCCGCAGTGTTAGCAAAGGTAAATTGTTCATTTGACAACACTGAATTTTACTCTTGAAAATCAGTGTTAATGTAGGATATTATAATACTGTGAAGAAATGTTTTTTTTTGTAAATATCTAATCAATTTCAAATCTATCCCTAAATTAGAATATAAAGCCTGTAAAATGTTCCAACAGAAGATGCCTTGCTTAGAAAAGCTAGATCGCATGTAAGAAAATGCATGGAAGTGTCAAGAGCTCCTTACAGAATGGATATTTAGCTTACTCCAAATTCGTTTTAGGGATTATCTCGCTCAACTACCCTTAAGTATGCACCATTCTCAACTAACTACCCTAAGTTTAAAAAGTTTTTGACAACCCCCTTAGGTTTTTTATTCTCGTTTACCCCAATCCCGTCAACTTTTTGGGTGTGAAATGACGAAGATACCCACCCTCGAGTAAGAAATAAAAATAAGGGTATCCTCACCATTTCAGATCTAAAAGTTGACGGGATTGGGGTAAGCTGAGAATGAAAAACCCAAGGGGGTTGTCAAAAACTTTTAAACTTAGGCGCAGTTAGTTGAGAATGGTGTATACTTAAGGTAGCTGAGTGAGATTATCCCTCAGTTCTATGTTAAATGGTCATGCCCGTAATTATTATGGTACTGATCATGTACAGGAAACTTCTACCGTATAAGGAGTGCCTTCACGTATGGGGCTCGCAAACTTGGGCGCATCCTTTCCCAACCAGAAGAAAACTTAACCGATGAAATCTGCAAGTTTTTCTCAAACACACTTGACAGGCATGGGAGTGGTCAGAGGCCTGATGTTCAAGGTCCAATTCCTGTTTTTAAGCACAATGGTTATGGCCCTGACATACCATTCTCGAATACATGTTTTGAAGATGAGACATTATTACTATTTGAAGCTGAATCGACACACTCAGGTTCCATACCAAAGGATTGTAAGTTGGAGCTCAAGAGATCATTCCCAACAGTGAGTGCAGAACAAGATAGGTTTAGAAAAGTTGTATGTTCTGCGAGCTCGTTGGAAGTTGACATGTCTGCAATTGCTATTTCAGAAAATCGAATATCCGGGGATGCACAAGACCTTGCTACCTCCAAAGTTAAAGAACTCACAATTTCAAGTAAAGAAAATGGGTCTCATACTCCCTCTGTAGCTAAAGCACCCCATGCACCTCATCTCTTCTTTTCATCATCATTTGTGGGAAACGATGAAAAGAGGAGGGAGGGTTCAGATCAAAATGAGGAGGTTAGTTCTAATGTTACAAAGAAGAAAGTTTCTTCTGGGGTTCTGCAAGAAACTGCTGTTGAGACTGGGACAACAGTATCAAGTGACCTAGTTGAGACCCATGTAGAAGATGGATTAAAGTTTCATCCTTTGACTTTGAGATCTGATCCTTGGCATCCTGAAGATGTTGCTGTGAACTCTTTGTCAGATCTCAATGGGGAGTTTGAGAATCATATAAGTAGTTTGAATTATGGCCGGTACTGGCTAGATTGTGCCTTGAGCACTCCTGTGGCGCCAGTGATGCATTCACAGTACCAGAGACAGAACTCATGGGACACTATGCCTCGTTCAGTGCAGTCAAAGAGGAATGTGTTTCCACAGTCAAATGCTAATGGTCTTGTTCCAGGACCAGTTTACTACCCCATCAACAACCCACCTATGCTACCTCCTGCCCCCTTTGTTATGGATGACGTGCCCAAGCCACGAGGGACAGGAACGTACTTTCCCAACACGGTATATTCATTCTAAGCCCTCTGATTTTGTACTGAACTTGAAGTTATTGTGTAGGCCCCTCCCTGGTTGGTGGTGTTTTGTGTTCTATTATCAAAGTTTTTTGGTTCATGACCTTGCTTATGTAGAAGTAAGAAAGCACCAAACAGTTTTTTATTCCTAGAGAACTTTCTAAGGTTGATGTTTTAAGTAAGAAATGGGTTCCCTTATGTAGAAGAGAGTACTAAGTTATTGACCCCCACCCAGAGTGAGGCCCAACTAGGGCTGAACGGAGAGGGGGAGAGAGACCTAAGTTCAAGACCCAAGTTCAAGTGCATGACCAGTTGGAAACAAGCTTTGGTTTTGTTTTCTATTTCTTGTAGGGGCCTTATTTTCTTCTCAAAGTACTTATATCCTCAATTTTGCAGAACCTTTATAGGGACAGACCTTTGGCTGCAAAAGGAAGGGGTCAAGCACCATTGAGATCTCCTCGTAACAATGGGCGTGTAGGGAGGCATTTTGAGACACATTCTCTGGAACTAAGCAGCCCCGAGGTGTCAGTAGCTCAGTTTCATTCTCAGCAAGGGTGTGGTTATTACGGGTCTTCGGAACCCCGAGGGATGTTACAAGGCCCCTTTCATGCTCATCAAGGAAGTGCTAAATATGGGTCTTCAGATTCGTACCAAGGTTCCCCTAGACACAAGGCACAATCCAATACCTATCCTCCATTGCCTCAACCCGAGAAGACACTTTTGCCACCGCCATTTCCTGTTCAAGTAATGCCATTAGGGCCGCCATTGCCAAAAATCAGCAAGCGACCAAGCTCCAACTCAGAAGTCACTCTAAACACTAGCTTAAGCCCTCCAACACCAGAGATACAAGCACCAAAACCTGTGATGGGTCTAGAAGAAAATCGGTAAAAATGTCCTTTTCTCTTTCATTATTCAAAGGGTTAATCACACTAGGCTATACCTAAGTTTACACGTTTTTCACTTGGCTACGCCTAAGATCCAAATTTGTTTTGCAGCTATCTTAGGTTTCAAAAAAATAAATCACAGCTCTTTTTTGTAAGAAAATGACGAAAATGCCCTTCACCCAAATATTAAAAAAAATCATTTTTTGTCTTTTTAATAGTTTTAGCTTTTGACATATAATCAAAATGTTTTGCTGGTTACAGTGTTTTTATTAGGTTCAAGGGCATTTTCCACATTTTCTGGCAAAAAAGAGCACAATGAATTTTTCTGAAACCTAGGGTAGCTGCCAAACAAACTTGGAACTTGGGGGTAGATAAGTGTGATTAACCCGTATGCAAACCTTCATCTGTTTCGGTTGGACACAAATTTTTTACTCTAACAAACCCATTTTCCTCCTCTTTCCGATGTAGCAGTGTTGCTGTAAAATCATACAAGTTGAGAGACGAAGGGGATTTTCCACCATTGTCGAGCTAGCTTCTGGGGAAGAAGATGGTGATATATCTTCACATTGTGTAAGTGTGAAAAAATAGAACACAGTGCTAAAAGCAACCTTTTTTTTTAAAATCCTTATAGTTTCTCTGTGGACAGAGATGTTGGTATAGGATATGTTTGGATTATGGTTTTGGCCTTAGGCTTAGGTATATCATCCTTACCGTGCCAGTTTGTTCTCTCCCTCTGGTGTTTAGTGTAATTCTGAGTGCAAAATAATGTCAATTTTGCTATTCCAAAGTTTTGTCAAGGAGTTGTAAGTTTTGGTGCTCTAGCAGAAATGGAGCCCAGAGTGATTGTTCAAATGTTTTCTTGTACTTTGGCTTTGATAATATAGCCTTCGTCTATTATAAAATTACTGAAACTGTTTAAAACAAAAATATGGATGCAAAAAGTTTAGGGATAATTACAAATACTGGTTTTGGAGGGTGATTAAATAATTGTAACCACTGGAGTATCGATCGGCACCAGCAATAGAAGGATTGTCGTCGTCGGTATTTCTCTGGTGCTGACCCTGAAATTCTAGTACCAATGACCTCCGGTCAGGTGGTTGGTAAAAGTTAGCAGCAACTGTATGTAAAACCGATTAGCCGGAAATCTCTTCTGATGTAAAACCGGTTAGCCGGAAATCTCCTGTTGGACTCAAATAATTGGGCATGGTTTGGGTTTGTGACTCATGAGCTTCTGGTCCATAGGGACTGAGAAGAGAATTGTAAGTTAACTTGATAAGATTCTTCTTTGAAGTTTATTCCTTAATATCAAAGGCTTGCATCATATGAGTAGAGATTACTTCGATTTTTTTTTACCGTGATTCTACAGATATCATTTTTTTTTTAAAACCGTAAACATAATCGATATATTAATAAAAGTATATGCTAGGAGGTCTTGACCCAAAGTGGATCAATCAAAGAGTATAAAAAGCAATTGCATCAACAATAAAATAATGGGAAAGTCCGAGCATCTTGGGACAACTTCAAAATTAAAAGAAAGAGCTTATATACGGAAATGCTCCCTGGTGGGTGTTGGGAGAGGGATATTGCGATAGCGGTCGAAGCAACTGATACAGCTATGGCCTGCAAAGAGTTAGGACAGAGCGCGTCCATTTTCGGATGGAAGAAAGCGATGTGGCCGACTAAGTACCCACCCACCCTCCGAGGATCCAATGTGCATCGTCCTCCCTTGAATAATAGCGTAGGGTTCCAAGAACGCGAGAATACTGGTTCCCGAGATAGTAGAGGAGTACTGAGCCGATACTTGGTGGAACCATTGTCACCCTATGACAAGTGAAACGGTAATACCTGCAAACCCCTCACTGGTCCGTCCGACCCTCATT
>JAYMTN010002023.1:0-11719 GCA_036897425.1 Erodium trifolium | reverse complement strand
CTCTGTTAATTTCAGTTTGACTATCTCAAGAGCTTGGAGATTGAAGAGAAAATCAACAAGATTAAATGGTGCCAGAGTTCTAATGGTGCCTTGTTTTTACTCTCCACTAATGACAAAACTATCAAATATTGGAAGGTAAAAAAACTTTTTTTTTACACATAAGTTTTTAGGTGAATTATGCATGATGGCATATCTTAGATGGTGATTAAACTGTATCACTATCAGCATACCTCTTTGTCTCCGGAGTTTTTGATATCATACCTTAATCCTGTAATAAAAGAGGTTGCTTTTGCTCCTGTTATATCACTCCTGGGCTCTATGACTGGACGGATTGTGTGCTATATGATTGCTACAGATATTGCAATAATGGTTTTATAGATGAGTATTCTCAGCACCTAGCTTCTACACTGAGCATGGGGAGTCTTTAACGTTTTTGCTCGCGTGCAATGCTTTTGAAGTTATTAGCTAACCAAAGCTCACCCATTTTGTAACATTTGGAATCTGGTAGATTTTGACTAATAAGTTTTGACGTTGCACTGATCAAATTTTGTATTCAAAATTTCTGAAATTGCTGGCTTAGCACATTTATTTGTACTTGACCTGGTGGGACACCTAGATGCAACCTTACTTGATTCAAGAACTTTTCCCAATGAACTCTTAAAGATAATCTCTATCCGTCTAGCTTTGAGTTTCATTTTCTCAACAAAACAATGTTAAGAATGGTAGGCTTTTAGTTTCTTGTATCTTGTTTGGAGAGCCAGGATTTAAATTTAAAATGGGTTATCATTTTTCCAGTGAACAAACATCCTTTTGTTTTACTAGGTTGATTATTAGGAACACAGATAATCTACAATTGTCCTGCATCATCCATATTTTAATTATTGATGGAAACTTCCTAAGCTAGCTGTTTTATTGTTGTTCTTGTTTACTATTGTAGGTACAGGAGAAGAAGATCAAGAAGGTTTGTGACGTGAGTATTGACTCTTCAAAAGCTGTAGGAAATGGTCATTCTGTTGGGTCCAGTATATCAACAACATCCAAATCTGCTGTTCCAAATGGGGGGTGTACTGACGGACAGTTAAATTCTATGAGCAATGATTTTTCCTTCCCAGCTGGGAGTGCCGCATCCCTACGTCTGCCTGTGGTAGTTGTACTCAATCTGCTACAAATGAAATAATTTTATTTTTAGATACGTGGCAGCAATTGTGGTTTTGGAGTACTAACTAATTTATCTTGAGGACTTTGGTTTAGCTTTTCATTTTCTAAGAAATTACTGGCAGTAACTAATAGCTAGTTATCAATTTATACAATCTGTATTTCTAACACTGTAAACACTTGTGAAGTTTAGGTAACCAGTCATGAGACTAGCCCGCTGGCTAGATGTCGAAGGATCTATGCTCATGCTCATGATTACCATATCAATTCCATTTCTAATAATAGGTACATTTCCTTGCATATAAGATGTCTGTTCTTTTTCCTAATTATTTAGCATTCTATTTAAAGAATGATAATTAGTCTATAATGAAGCTTAAGGCTAAATATAAAATATTGATTCACATTTTACATTCTGGGGCTAGATTTTCTACTCCAAGATGCTTGCTCCCTTTTACTGTGATCTGTTTTGATCTTGATATTCTCTGACCACTGCATACTACTCCATTGCTGTTATTGTAGTGACGGTGAGACTTTTATATCAGCTGATGATCTGCGAATAAATCTCTGGAACTTGGAGGTTAGCAGTCAGAGCTTCAATATTGTTGATGTGAAGCCTACAAATATGGAGGATCTAACTGGTAATAATTTTTCAGTATTCTAATTGGCAATTCTTTCGGTCTGCCTAAATGAATTTCTATCATTTAATATTTGTTGTTTTAAAGTTCATTAATGTCAAATGGTTCCTTTGGACTGATAGAGGATATTCTTTCTATTCTTACCTTGCTTGGTATTTGGTCTTTCCCATTGTTTGAGTTTGTTTTGTGTTGTCCCTTTTTTAGAGGTCTATTTTTCTTCTTTTTTTTATCGGTGACTTCCCCTTTCTCATCATAAGTTGCTAATTGGATTGTTTTTGTGCTTACAGAGGTAATAACATCAGCAGAGTTTCACCCTACCCACTGTAACACATTAGCATATAGCAGTTCAAAGGGCTCAATTCGTCTCATTGATATGCGGCAGTCTGCTTTATGTGATGCTCATTGCAAACTGTAAGCAATTCAAAGTTCTTACTGCATTTGCCATGCTTCATGCACCTCACTTCTTTTCTAATGTTGTAACATTGTACAGGTTTGAGGAGCAAGAAGCCCCTGCTTCAAGATCATTTTTCACGGAGATAATTGCATCTATTTCAGATATTAAGTTTTCAAAGGATGGAAGGCGTATTCTTAGTCGGGACTACATGACTCTTAAGGTTATGTTTTCTTATTTGCTTACAGCATTTTTTCTATGAATAATTTTCAATTGAAGCGGAAATCTATCCATAAACATCTTTTATGCCATTCGCCCTTTTGAAAATGTTGCATCTTTTCCTTTTTTTTCTCTTAGTACAATAAAATTATGTGGGACAATGTGGAAAAGGCAGAAATCTGAAAGTACGTGCATAAAAATTCAAGTTGCAACTGTTTTGCCTGGTTTGTTACAGGGATCATTCTAAACTGATCATTTTTATGATGTTCTGACATGATTTGATTTTCTTCTGATATCAGCTGTGGGATATAAATATGGATTCTGGTCCAGTTGCAACTTTCCAAGTTCATGAGCATTTGAGACCTAAGGTAACATATTCTCCACCAAGGTGCCTCTGTCAAGTCTGGTGGTTGCTGGTCATTTTTTCATCTATTGTTTATTGTTTTTATTCTTTCCCATTGGCCAGCTGTGTGATCTATATGAAAATGATTCAATCTTTGACAAATTTGAGTGTTGTTTAAGTGGGGATGGACGTCGTGTGGCAACTGGATCCTACAGGTCTGGTTTTCATTGCTGCTTGATCATTTGATGACTATCATTATGTAATCATCGTCACTATGCTTGCTCCTGAAGTATTTGTTCAAGCGCCTTTTCTTTGTGTGATTCAGCAACTTGTTTCGTGTGTTTGGTTGCTCTGAAGGAAGTACAGAAGCTACAACTTTAGAAGCCAGCAAAAACCCAATGAGGTATGTTTGCACACACATATATAAGATATAGAACTCTAGATTAGTTTTGTCATAGGAGTGTCATGTTTCTTCTGCAATTAAATTTTGGGGGGAATTCCTTTGAAAAAAATATAAACTTTAAGCTACCTTTTGTTTGCAAAATGTACACAATTTTATTGGTGTTAGTTTTAAAACAAAATGATTATTTTACCCGTGTCTTTTCAAAAACAACAATTTTGTCATTAGTAATTAAAATAATAACAATTTTAAATATTGAAAAGATGATGAATAATTAAAATAAATATTTATTTTTCATTTCAAGGACAATTCTGTCATTTTGAAAAAAAAAACAAAAAAATCCCATCCATTTAAACAGAATATTATTGCATTTTTGTCCATTTAAAAATTTAATGGAATTTCAGTAACTGTACAGTGTTTCAAACAAAGGGTAATTTAAGGTTTATCTTTTTTCATAACGTGGTTATATGTTCATGGGTGATTCTCTAAGGTACTTTTAAGGAATTCCCCCTTAAATTTGCTTTACAATGTTTGCCTTCAATTTGAATTGTATCACTCTATTTATCAGAGCTCTTATTGACTTATCTTGTCCAATATGGGGTGGTTTGCGTTTGTTGTGTATTCTAGGAAACAAGTACAGACTCCATCCAGGCCTTCTAGATCTCTGGGCAATTTCTCCCGTGTTGTTAGACGAGGTATGTTCTTGCTCACGTGATTTCTGCATGGTCTTACATTAAGTCTAAACAATTTATCATGGGCGTCGGCTGAATGTTTTAGGTTTATGTAGAAACACATCTTCAAATAGCATGTTTATGATGTTTTTGACATTGAATTAAGATCTTAAGTCTTAACAAACACTAAAGATTGTAACTTCTTAGACCAACAAATATTAATTGAATTTATGGTACAAAAGGAGCAGATAACGGTGGAGTTGATGCAAATGGGAACTCGTTTGATTTCACCACCAAACTACTTCATCTAGCATGGCACCCAACTGAAAACTCACTTGCCTGCGCCGCTTCCAACAGTCTATACATGTACTATGCATGAGAATGATCCCACGAAACATATTTTTGCTTCCCGGTCAGTGATGTGAAAGCTGTTCATTTAAAGCTGAGGAACTCATTGCAAGAGTGGGGTCCGAAATGTTGAATTCTGGAAGAAGTCAACTGTGATATATACCAAGCAGGTGGTTCATTTTAGATGCTATATATTGTTTTTGTAAGAAGATAAATACGGATCTGTTCTTGTTGTTATTGTGCTCTGTTTAGGTAAAAGAAAAGTATAACCCGATACTTAACCAGACAAGTGAGTGATACGAGAAAGTGCTAGCAACGCCCCGAGAGCAATGTGATGTTAACCTATTATGGGGAGAAAATAGTTTCTCTTTGATGCTTTGGAGGTCAACCTTCTGTGTATCATTTGAGACCTTGAAAACTTATGGGCTCTTTTAACTTTTTACTGAGTATGGTTGAAGTGTAGCCATTTTTTTACCTACTTTCTCAGCTTGCAGCAATATTCATTTATCAATTGATTTAATTTTGCAGTAAGATTTTTTTTTTTTTTTTTTTTTTTTTTTGCAGTGGCATTGATGCAATGTCTAGCCTTTTACGGATGGTAGTTTTTTCTTCGTTTTTTACGTGAAGTAAAGGTCTTTCCTTAAATTTGAAGTAAAGAATAGACACCAATTTGAAGTAAAGAATATGCATATTATATTGGAACATGATACTATTGTTGATCCTTTCAACAATGGAAGCGCGCTGCTACCTTGGCTTGTACTTTTCTTGACTCAACTCAGAACAACTTGTTTTGTCTACCGAACACGCTAGTCCCTCGATGGAGACGTTTGGGGGAGGTGAGGATGACGTTAGACGTCCAATTTGGTATCTAGGAAAAGGAGGAGAATTGGGATCTATGACACACCCCGCCAGGACGTGCTGGTGCGGTAGGCAAGAGATCCTATATTAGGTTAGGGGTGCGGGGTCGCAACGGTTCGAACCCCGTCGGGTATTTAGTAGGGGGCTTGGGATCGGATGAGCTCTGTCCAGTCCTGTCGAATACTCATGTGCAGGGCGGCCGTATCCTCTGCCATCAGGGACATGTCAAATCAAGGGGATGAGGGGGACCCGTCTGTTGTCCTCGAGGGAAGTAAGTATTGACGTGCCCTATGCTTCCATAGTTAAAGCAGAGTCATGGAAGACGCTCGTATTGGAGGCGAGCCTTAGTCGGCCGTGCATGACCCAGGATATTCATGCAGATGGAACGAAAAAGCAGGGTGGTCAAGTCCTTTTAGAATCGAACCCAAAGGGTAACCCCACAAGCCATGCTCAAGATGTTTGTTTGGGCATCCATGAATCCCCCTAGTGCCTCATCCGCCTGAAAGTTAGTTGCCTCCGTGAAGCCGTCTGGGGGAGGTCGAACGACCGTACTCACATCTGGATACAGAAGAAAGGAATCGTGGTTGGGTTCACCAGTTGCTGGATGTCTTCCAGGATAAGTGGTGCCTTTTTAAAAGACCATGATTCATCCCACCAAATCTGATCATTCTCTTTCCGAGAGGATAAGTAGAACCTGGATATCCCACATCCGAGGTCTTTGATGACCACATCACGGTGGTTCCACACCTTCATTATAAGGCTTTCCATGACCGGTCACTCGTAGTGCCGAGACGTGAACAAGCGACTTTTCAGCCCAAACGCCGTCCGAGCCTCCCGTCTCTCTGTCAGAAGGTCCTGTGGGATGATGATGACTCGTTCTTTCTCCGTCTCAATGGATAAGGCATCAAAACCCTCATGCAGGACAAGAAGGGCCTCCATCGGGGAGAGAGGCGATGGATCAGACACCACAACAGAGGCATGAGCAGTCAGAAAGGGATGAGGGCGGTATAGGAGCCGGTCGGAGATGGAAACTACCGTGATCGGAGCCACCACAGGTAATGGTGGGAGGGGGATCGACATGAGTAGTTAGAAAGGGATGGGGCGGGATAGGAGCCGGTCGGAGATAAATAATATCATTATCGATTGAATTTATTGTTTTTTATATTGACAAAGGCATATTTAAAACACCGGCTCTTTGAAATATACCTTAGCCTTAGCCTTAGTGTGATACACAAAGCGTTGTGATAGTATTATGAACCATGACTTTTGTGGATGTGAATGCCAACTCAACGATCTTGATAAGTTATGAGCTATGACTTAGTGGGACAATCGTGATTAGTTGTGCTACTCATAAACTATGCATTGTTTTGAGCATTTATTTTTAAATCAATTCCAGTTCCAGCTAAGTAAGGAGTTGGAAGTTTTGGATAATGTTCACATATTCCATCTCATCCCATTGTGTTGTGTTTTAGGGACACTGTTCGGCTTGCATTATACAGATTTTACTTATAATTTGTAGTTCAAAACGTGAATATAATGCTAATTATAGGAATAATTTGAGTTGTTTAAATAGTCAATGGTTCCTTGTTGCACGGTGCCGTCCATTTTCGTTCCTAATTACTTCAGTTTGACAAATAGCTGTATTGGGTTAAATGAACCGATTTTTATCGAAATTTTTAATCACATTCCGAATCAAATATAATTTGATTAAGGAAAACCCCTAATAATGTCTAAGAACGATTATTTTAGTACAAATACGTTGTCCATAATTTTTTTTCTCAAAAATGTATTTATACCCTTCGTTCACTATAAGGAAACAACGGTTTCTATTATTTTTAAAACTTTCCGTTAATTCGGATGAAAAATCCCCAAAAAATTCATAAACCTCTAAATTACCCCTACCCAAAACTTGAAAAACTTTCTCCAAATCAAAACTTTAAACCCTAATCCACTTATCTTGCTCTTCCAACTTAGTGTAGTTTAGGATTTTTTTTTTGGGTTCGGGGATAGTTTTTATGGTTTGGGAGTACGGTAGGGATTTTTGAAATTTTGAAATTTTCCGTTCGAATTAACGGAACACGTCGTTTTACGATAATAAACACAACGTATAACTATGTTTTTAAAAGAAAAAAAAAATGAGAACAACACACATGTGCGCTAAAAATACCCATTCGAATGCAAATTATTGAAATTTCCCGTTTGGTCGATTGTATTTTGAGATATCATATCCAATCTAAAATTCAAGCTGTCTACCTCCCCTACACATGAACATGTCTTCTAATGTGTTCACTTGACTTCAATGTTAATCTCACCAGCCAGATTGATTAAACCTCTCTTGTCATTTTCAGATAAGTTATCGACTTATAAGCGATCAGTCTATGCAACCATGACAAGGCTCCACACTTAAGCATGAATTTAAAAATATAATTAAATGTGTTTGGAAACGTTGACCAGAAGTTTTTCTTCTTCTTTTTTGAGGTAACACTCCAATTTGCCAAGTGTTGTGAATCTTCGTCAATATTCAAATTTGTCAAAGGCTCTCAACAATCTAATATTTTCAATGTTAATGATTAATTCTGTTCCCATGTGAGGATCAATTAAACAGATTGTTTATAGGCAATAAACCAAAAAATTCTGTTCTAATCTAACCTAAGTCAACTCCTATCCTTCCTAGCAACTACCCTGTGATGAAAACTATATTCCAAATTTCTATCATGTGATGAACATGATATTCCAATTCCTAAACTACCTTTTAAGCTACTGATTTTTACAATTTCAAATCCTGTAGTCAACAATTGGATAAAATGATTACATTAAAGAATTTCTATCAAATTCATTTGCACATTTTGATCAATTTCTTAATATTTTCATCACGTGATTGGTATTTTTTTTGAAATGTGAACATAAGTATTTTATTAATCATGACAATGAATCATAAACATAAATTAGGTCCCTGAGTTTCAGTATATGTCCGAAATTCAGTATTGTAATTTATAAAATTGAATTGTCACACGTAAAATTTAACTGTTGTGATGAGTAATTTCCTTTTAAATGTATACACCGACATAAAATTAACTTTAAAAGTAAAAAAAAAAAGGAGATTTCATTCACCAGAAATATCCTTTACTAATATCTTGGAATAATCTAAAGACAATACCCTACAACTATTTGAAAAGTGTATTATTGAACCAAAGTGTGTTTTGAGCTCAGTTGGAGCCACCCTATACATATATAATATTGGGATCTGAGGATATATAAATTTACCTTATCAAAGAAGCAAAGAGCATCATAGAGTATTTGACATATATCTCAAATGGGAATCTGCATATCCTCTGCATCTTCCAATAAGATTCAAGAGATCAACAATACTGATCAAGTTGAAGGTTATAGCCATGAAAATGTCATGTTCTTCAAAGATAAGTTCCTAAATCCTCATGGAATTGTTGATCATAAGGGCCTTGCTTCCCTTCATTCCAAACCAGGAAGCAAAGGACTCAACCAAGATTCTGCTCTTCTCTACCAGGTTCTTCATCATCTCAAACTTGGGTGATTTGCAAAATAGCTTTTATTACACAATGAACTATTTGCAAACTAATCTTTTAAGTTGTAATTCTTTGCAAACCAACATTCTTTCTAATAACTTCCGATTTTACCCTTAATGAAAGTTACCCGATCGGGTGGGCCCTACTCCCGATTGGACTCGGTCGAGTTCCCGATCGAGGCAAGCCCATCCAATTGGGTATATTTTTTTTATAGTAATCTGGGTATTTTATTAGGAATGATCAAATTCCAACATTCCAACTAAACATTCTTGTACATCATTACAGTTCATACTTTAAGTTAACCAATCATTCGCATTTTTCGCAGGGTAAAAACATAGTTTTACAAATTAGAAATTAAGGTTAGCGGTGCAAAAATGTTTTAAATAGAAGTTATTTTGCAAATTTATCCCAACCCAATAATCGTCGGGTGTCATGAGTTCTCTCACCTTCTTAAGGTTAGAGATTCAAACTTTAGTGGGTACATACCCGTTTATAGATAGTAGGTCCGGGTGAAGATTAGGTTAAGAGTTAGACTAGACCGATTAAGATTTCTATTTTGTTGATGATATAAAAAGACTTAAGCTCAAATAATCTATATGTGCTTAAAAATTGTTTACTTGAATATATTTTGGGGGGCTGAAACTTTGAACCATGAATAGGGTTATGGGAGGCATGAAGGAACACTTTGTGGGGTGTTTGATGGGCATGGGCCCCACGGTCATATAGTGAGCAAGATGGTGAGGAACCGATTGCCTTCACTCTTGTTGGCCATGATCAACAAGCTCAGAGAAGACCAAAGTCCGAGCAAGGACTTCCATGGATGGGAAGAGGCTTGCACTAGTGCCTTCAAGGTGGTGGACAAGGAGATCAACCTCCAACATAACCTAGACTCCTCTTGCAGTGGAACCACCGCTGTCATCGTCATCAGACAGGTACAACGTTAACCACTGATTCTAATCCTTATGAAACTGTTAGAATATAATTATAATTGAGATTTCAACTATAAGCTTGATCTTTTAGTTGAGTTGGCTCTAATATGGTATTAGAGTTTGGTACCTCACACACTCGAGTTCAAACCTCACTCTCTACAAAAAATACTAATTTCTTTTCAATTTATCAAATTGTTCCAAATGGACCAGCCCTTTTGACTCATCTTCTCTTTAAACCGGTGAACAGATTTGTCTATAAAGACACGTGCATGTTAGAATAAACTATAAACTTGAACTTTTAGTTGAGTTAATCTTCTGACTCTGAACCGTGATTCTTGAGGGTGAAGATCTTGTGATAGCTAATCTTGGAGACTCAAGAGCTGTGATGGGGACAGTGACTGAGAAGAACCATATTGGAGTAGAGGCTGTGCAGTTGACTACTGATCTGAAGCCGAGTGTGCCTTGTAAGCCTATCTCTCTCCTAGCTGGTTGGTTATACTTATATATACATGTATACGTACGAAAACATACACCCATGACCTTTTTTCTTAAAAGTTGATCCCCTCTATCTATGAGCCCGATATGTTTTCGGGAAAATCACCCGTCCAGAGGACTTTATCCGTAAGTACATGAAGTATTGACCTTTTATCGGACATATATACACGTGGTAACGAAGGTGAATGAGTTAGTTTTGCAAATTTTATTTAAACCATGTCATTTAAGGGATCGTATCCGTGAGTTCACATGTTCATACCATACGGAAGGTTCGCACCTGATTCACTTCGCTATATATATAAATATATATATATATATTTTGGGAATTCTTGTTTGATTGATTAGTGGTTGTGTTGTGTGACCTTTTGCAGCTGAAGCAGAGAGGATAAGGAAGTGCAATGGAAGAGTGATGGCTCTGAAGGAAGAGCCTCACATCCAACGAGTGTGGCTGCCTTATGAGGACGCTCCTGGCCTCGCCATGTCTCGCGCTTTCGGAGACTCGATGCTCAAGAACCACGGCGTCACCGCCGTGCCTGACGTCACTTATCGCCGCCTGACTACCGGAGACCAGTTTCTCGTGCTCGCAACCGATGGGGTACGTAAGACTAAGACCAGTCTTAGCACGTGTACATATATATGTTTCGTGTCAATTAATGTTAGATATATATATAAGTATTTGTTTTTGATGGAGTTCAGGTTTGGGATGTGCTGAGCAATGAGGAAGTGGCGTCGATTGTTTGGTCGGCGGAGAGCGAGAGCGACGGTGCGAGGGCGGTGGTGGAGGCGGCGGCTGAGGCTTGGAAGCTCAAGTTTCCGTCCTCCAAGGTCGACGACTGTACCGTGGTTTGTTTGTTTTTGCAGAAGAGGAAACGGATTGAGTTGGGTTCATGAGACCTTCTAAGCTCTTCAACTGTAATATATATGTGACCGTTATAAAATGAACTAATAATGGCAGTAAAGATGTGGAATGTCTGTTTTTTTTTAGAGAACGAAACCACTTTATTAATTGTCTGAAATAAGAATGCAACGAGTGCGTCACGTATATGTAATATGTCATTAATGAGTTTTTTTTGGTTAATCAATGGGATGCTTTGTTGTAATTCTTTCGATAAATTTAAGTCTAACATTCTCTAGTTGAAGTATCATGTGGCGAATGTCCCGGATGAGAGTACACGTCGGGAAAGAGGATGGGGGACCCACTTTAATCATGTTAAACAAAACCTTACCGTCTGGGTGTCTGATCGTATCACAACGGCCCCCTCACCCAAGACCAAAACATTTTTCAGTGCTATACCGATCGCATTGGCTCTGACTAGATAAACTTCAGCTTATTAATTGTCTGAAATAAGAATACAATGGAGTGCGTTATGTAAATGTAACCCTGACCACTGAAGAACAAGTGTGGAACGAATATTTTTGGCTAATCAATGGGATGCTTTGTTCGTAATTCTTTCGACAAATTTGAGTCTATCATTCTCGAGTTGAAGTAGCATGTGGCGAATGTGTCGGATGAGAGTACATGTCGGGGAAGAGGGTGGGGGACCCACTTTGATCATGTTAAGCAAAACCTTAGCGTATGATCGTATCACAATGGGCCTCTCACCCAGGACCAGAACATTTTTCAGTGCTATACCGATCGCACTGGCCCCGACTGAATAGACTTCAACATTTAGTGCAGGATAAAGGTCTTCTACATTTAGTTCGGACATGAGCAACGAGAGAAATTATCGGTG
>JAYMTN010002022.1:0-11721 GCA_036897425.1 Erodium trifolium | reverse complement strand
CCGAGGTGAAAATAACCCTAAGTATTATAGACCAACTCAACTAAAAGCTTTTTTAGGGCCAAAATAGAACGTGTACATGTTTGGTTTCAGGTCCTTCACCACGAGGCCATCAGAGGTTCCCACGCCTTTGTGATTATTGAAAGCATCACTTTTCGGTCATAGGAGCGACTGATGAGGAGGCAGACATCCATTTTGTAGAGACGACAAATCCGAGAAGCCTGATCTATCGGGGTATATGACACCTCGATTATAGCGACCTCGTCCGGAACGATGGTACACACGGAGAATCCCTCGCGGAGATCATCAAGGGACGGTGGAGGTGTTGCCGTGTTGGTGACGGTATGGATGTGTTCAGCGGTGACATCAAGGGCGGCCTGGCTGTGATCAATGAGGGCATGAAGGGCGACGAGATGAGGTGGATGAAGAGGAGGGTACTGGGGACCACTGTTTTGGAGGCTACTGAACTTGGTCATGCTGGTCAACCATAGAAGTCGTAGGCGACATCATCACCAGGCCCATGGGTGCGACCTGCAATAATGGCAGTTCGATGGTTGTTTACGGAATGGAGGATGGGGTCGTTACTTTTGTAGCCATAAGAGCACGCTTTAGGTGTATCACCTCATGGGATGGCCACACAAGCATGGTCAAGAGCGTCTCGAGAAGAGCTAACAGGATCGAGGTAGTCGATGGTGACAGAACATTAAAGAAATCATAGAGATGGGGGTTGTAGCGTCATGAAGATACGGGAGGCTAGATAGAAAGCTCTAGGTTTTTTTTAATTAATAAGGGTATTAATTATTATAGGTTTAGACGGATTTACATTCACATACACTTAAGTATAATTATGTGACAATTGTTCCTTATGATTATACTGGTTTAGAGTCCGTTTTTTCTGAAAGAAAATATTGCTAATTTTTTATACATTTGATGAACGCACAAGCAAACAATAACAATACACAACACGTTACAGACTTCATATTGGAATAGAAAACAACCCAACGTAATACACACAAACAATACAACAAATACATACTTAAAGTACATTAACGGTATTCCTATCTAAGAACGAATTTAAGACTTCTCTTGTGAAAATTAAGCCATGACTATTGTGATGTTCCTGTTTGAAATCGACTTTAGAGACGTGCTATAATGTTCAGAAATATATCAACTTTTTCATTTACTTTTTGCTTGGTATAGATTTTTACATTTCAGAAATTGATGGATATAAAATGATTGTAACCACACAAACTAACCTTCTTTTTTTTTTTTTTTTTCATTTTTGTACCACTCAATTGAATTGAATTGTTCATTTTGATCCATACAAAGTCCACGTCATTAATAAATAAATGAAAACTCGAAAATCCGAATATTCCAGGTGCAATTTTGTGCGATCCTGTTGGACACGTCAGCTCTCGAATCTGTCTCTGCTCTAAGAGCATCGCAGCCGCCGAATCAAATCCGGGCCCCACTCCATATCCGACGGCCTCTATTGCTCGTCGCGGAAAAGCCAACAACTCCTAGGGTTCTTTACCATTTTCTCCTCCACTGTTCTTCACAGGGCACACAACTCGTTTCGATTTTCTCTCAAATTTCGAACTCAACTTTCTCAGGAAAATCATGGTGAAAGGTCCAGGTCTCTACTCCGACATCGGCAAGAAGGCCAGAGGTTCGGCGATCGCTTGCTTCGCGTTTCTCTGTTTTCTAGTATTTTGTTTGAATTTTGAGCTAATTCAGTGGTTTCGGTTTTTGTTTATCTGTGTTTTTTGTTTCTTTTGTGCAGATCTTCTCTACAAGGATTACCAGTCTGACCACAAATTCACTCTCACTACCTACACTGACGGTGGTGTTGTGAGTTTTTTTTCTCTGTATTTTTATGAATTAGTTTTGGTTTTGTGTCTTTTGGTCCAGCTGATTATTTGAGCTAGAGTTTTTTGTTTGATTTCTGGATGCTATCTTTGCAATATGTCTGTTTGGATGCTCAGAAAATGGAGTGTTAGGGAGGAAAATTAAGTTTGAGTGTCATGCATGCTCAGAATATGAAGTGTTGTGTTTAATCTTTGTGTGTATTTTGTTCCTTGCACATGGCTGAGGTCTTCTGAGTAAGCTAAATGAGGTTGTTAGCGGTTTTCTGAGGTTGAAGGCTCTGTCTTGTTGGTGAGAAATGGAAATTCTATGGAGCTTTTTCTTTAAAGGGATAAAATCTATGGAACTTGTTCTTAGAGAAGTAGCTAATGCAATCCAAAGTTGTTTCAAGTTTTTTGTATTCTGTTTGCTATGGTCATTTGATTTCGTTATGTGATTGATAATGGCATCACTTTGTTTGCATGTTTCTGTTCTGATTCTCCAATTTCTTGCTCTTTCCAGGCTATCACGTCCACTGGAATCAAGAAAGGTGATCTGCTATTGGCTGATGTGAGCACTCAACTGAAGAACAAAAACATCACAACTGATGTGAAAGTAGACACTAATTCTAATGTAAGTCGCTTATAAAACTTTTTGTTGCTTGTATTTCTAGCAAATGTACTTCATGTGAAGGTCTCCTAGTACATTCAAAATCTTCGTTACACAATGCCTGATTAGCTAGGAAAAATGTGAAGAATAACATGTTCTCATGTACTCTCATATGGTTTCTAGAATAGTGATTTCCATTTATATTTTTATGCAATTCTCTTTCACTGATAACCACTTATGTGAGTGTTTCATTCATTATATTGCATGCTCAATTTCTATATTTTCCTATTGCTCTCATTACACGAAGAAAGGTATTATAAGTTACAACTTGACTCCCATGCAAATGGTCTTATTATTTTAATTGTATTCAAGCAACTATGCCTGCCATATTTGAATAAATGAACAACCTTCTCTCTAGGCTAGGTGGAAACTAGCATGTTTCCATGTTCATTATTATTTAATTTTCTTGTAGCATGTATATATATAGCAACTTGTAAGCTTGCAACACATTCACTTGATAATTGTATGCCTGATGTATCATTTGATCGTGTAGCTTTTAACTACCATCACCATTGATGAGCCTGCACCTGGATTGAAGACAATCTTTAGCTTTCGTGTTCCTGATCAAAGATCTGGCAAGGTAGGAAATACATGTTACTTCTAGTCTGTTTCATATACCTCTGTCTTTCTTCTATTAGTATCTTTTTCAATAACTTATTTTCTATATGCTGACAATGATTAGGTTGCAAGCATGGTGCGAATATCAAATTTTACAACAATGCTATCTGATATTGTCTGTGATGACTATGATGGTTACAGGTGGAACTCCAGTATCAGCATGAGTATGCTGGAATTAGCACAAGCATTGGGTTGGCAGCAACTCCCCTTGTTAACTTCTCTGGTGTGGTTGGAAGCAATGGTCTCTCTGTTGGTACTGACCTCTCATTTGATACTGCTACCGGTAACTTTACCAAGCTTAACGGTGGGCTGAGCTTCACTAATTCTGACCTCATTGCTTCCCTCGCACTGTGAGTAGTTTCCTTTGAAATTTTCTATTTCAGTCGTTTATTATCAATCTCGATCACATGCAACACTTCCTGCCTTCTTTCCCTCTCTTACCATTGCATTAATGCTGTAGGAGTTGTTTCCAGTAAATAGGTTTGTCTAGAACCGTCTACTATACTTTATGATGGACGTTTATGCTGTTTATTGGTCAGAAAGACCAATTCTCCAATCCAGTGTTCTAAAAATCCCGACATCTCCCTGAGAACTCAGTGAAACTTAACCACCGAGTTCGATAAGTGAAAGTCTATCAAAATTTGGTCTAAACTCGGTCAAATTTGGTCAACTATTTTTCATATATGATTCTAAAGTTTATATGAGTACTTGAAGATCCGTGCATAGCATGGACAAGAAAAGAGATTATCTATAACAAGTTCCAAGTCATTTTTCAAATACAAGCCAAGCCAATTTCACAGAACATAAATTAAAATGTTCGCAACTATCGCATTTTACTAAACTAATGCTATTGTTTGCCTTCAGTATGTCTTAAATACGAGTTTTGTGGATATCTCCCTGATTAATCAAAAGATCCTTATTTCTCACATTGCCGAGTTTTAGAACCTTGCATTTCAAGAATTCTCCCCCAAAACTTGTTCTATTCTGTAAACGACGTAAGCCTGCAAGGAAATCACTTCAGCATGAACATTCAAACGTTTGTTGATAGTTAATCTTGTTCTAGTTGATGCACTTTGGTCATTGACATTAATATACACTAATGGATTCAGGAATGACAAAGCGGACACCCTCGGCGCTTCCTACTACCACATGGTGAGTCCGCTGACAAACACAGCCGTCGGCGCGGAGCTCAGTCACAGTTTCTCAAGCAACGAGAACACGCTAACAATCGGCACCCAGCACGCACTCGATCCCTTGACCACCGTGAAGGCTCGCGTGAACAACTATGGCAAGGCAAGTGCCCTCATCCAGCACGAGTGGCGCCCAAAGTCACTCTTCACCATTTCGGGGGAGGTGGATACCAGGGCAATCGAGAAGAGTGCTAAGGTTGGACTAGCATTGGCGCTCAAGCCGTAGATCAATGACCGTGTGCTTGGAGTGATTTGGCTGCTGGACTTGTTTTGCGTTCAAGAACAATAAGGTAAGGTAGAAAGGCACACTTCTCTCTGCTATTTTGTCGAACTTTTGTAGGTCTGTCAATGTGTGGCCTTATTGGTTAGTCTTTTGGTGGTCAACGGGTTTCGGAAATAATTCTAGTTGGTGGCGTTGGACCTTTCTCACTGTGAATGAATGGCGTACTTGAAAATTCACATTACATTCTCAATTGATTGGTAAATATTGTCTCTTGCATTTTGAATATCAATTTGCATCTTTGTTTCCATTAATGTGTGTTACATTACATGACTCATTGATCTTCGGAGGGGTGGTTACACATTCAGATTCTGTACTTTGGTTTTGAATTGACAGCTATGTATTGATTAGATTGCTCAATTTAAAACAAAATATTCAGACGTAATCAAATCTATTATTTAATAATCTAATTATGAAGTTATGTATTAGGGGACCATGTACTAAACTCTACAAGCCTCTAATACGGATCATTAGGTTAAATGGATGTAATGGCCATAAAAATAAATTCAAAGTTCTGGGTAGTTACAATCCATGTCATTAATGATTTTTTTAATCTGTATTTATCTTGTTTCATCCAATTATACACAGAAATTAGTATGATATAAACATAATCCAATTATATCAAATAAAATCCAATTAAAAGAATAACTATTATCAAATTATGTCAGCTTAATCAAATTAGTTCACTTCAATAACTCAATTGAATCAAACTAAATTATTTCGACTGCACTGTAGGTAGATTTGTGATAGTTATACACATAAAATCATTGTCACGTCCTTATGGATTATAACACAAAAATCATTAAAACTTTCCCTCTGTGCAACTGAGGAATGAAGAATATAATCATACAGATGGTCGCATCTCCTTAATGTGATTTTTATTTGGTTCACGGTGAGGTGCTACTCCAATTGATTGGGGAAATAAGAATAATAACAATTTGAACTCATATATACTTCATAAAATTCATATCAATAACTAGTAATTGGTATAGTCGATTCACCACAATATCTTGCCTCTAATTATCAGGTTTCAATACGCAACTTTAAGACTGTACGTAGCACAATATCTTGCCTCTAATTATACTTAGACCCAGCTACCATGCTCAATCCCCAAGGCTTGCATTTCCTTGGAGCAGACCTTCTCTGATCTGACTAGTCACATCCCTCACGGCACCAGGTCCGTGGGGGATGAAAACAGCGCTGGACTTGGAAGACGCACCGATGTCCTTCATCGTGTCAAAGTACTGGGTCACCAGAACCAAGTCCATGACATCCTTGGCTGAGATCCCGGGCACGTTGACTGAGAAGGCAAGCACGCTGTCCCTCAGCCCGTCCACGATGGCCTGCCGCTGACGGGCCACACCAAGCCCAGACAGGTACTTGGACTCCGCCTCTCCCTCGGCCCGCTTGATCTGCAGTATCTTCTCTGCTTCGGCTTTCTCATTGGTCGCTATCCTCATTCTTGAGGCTGCCCAAAACAATTAGTCCAATTAGTACTGAATTGATGTGATGCTTTTCCGTCTTCAGGTTAAAATATTGAGGTTGCTTTAAGCTACATTTTCATGACAGTTCAGGCTCCGGACAAACAGAGATAATCATAACTACCTTTATGAATTGTCCACAAACACAGTAAATTTCCACATGAACTCATAGTAAAGTTCCCACACATCATAACTTTTATGATTTTTCACATGTCACTATCGTACAAAACAGACGGAAACCATCAAAATTTTCGTTACATGTCTCACACGTGAAAGTGTAAGTTTTCAAATACCCCAAAACTACGCACCCTCACCCTTTACTCTTCTGATTTCAATTTGATTCCGTTCCCGAAACCCTCCACGAAATCATATTGAATCGGAATATTATAGGATGTGAATGAGTAGCTTTTGGATATTACAAATATTTTAAACTCACGTGACGGAAACAACCAATTTTTTTATGGTAGTGAAAATTTTATAACATCCCAAAACTACGCACAATGTTGACACGTGGAAATGCAAAAGGGTAGTTATGTGTCCGTGAATTTTTTGGTGGGATCATGTGTGAAATTTTACTATGAGATCATGTGTTTGTGGGCAATTCATAAAGGTAGTTAGATGTGATTAACCTCGGTTTAAATATGTTTGACTATCATATTTTAGATAAATGAATAATAGTAAGTTACGTAAGCTAATTTATGTTGGTAGGATCACGAGATAACAGCAAGCTATGTAAGAAAATTAACATCTGATATTTTAATCTAGAAGGACATGCATAAAGTACCTGCATTTATCTCGTTCATTGCTCTCTTTACATGCTCATCAGGTTCAATATCCACAATGAGAGTTTGAACAATCTCGAACCCATAAGCTGACATGGCCTGTATATATCCACGATAATAAATAAAAACCCAACATTAGTTGTAAAATGCGATTAATACGATAAAAAACCGAAAATAAAAAGTCTTGCAAAATATTAAAATGTAAGAACAGAGACAGTCAGTCACCTTCTCAAGTTCTTCTTCCACGGACCTCGCAATATCATTTTTCTGTTCGAACACTGAATCCAGTTCTAACTTTGGAACACTTGCTCTGATGACTGTAGAAGAAAAGTATCAGTAAATAAGTATGAAATCGAAATTACATGGTCAATCCAGAAAAAAAAAATGGAAGAAGAAAATACTCGATGTATATACCATCAAAGACATAGGATTGGATCTGGCCTTTGGTATTGCTGAGCTTATAGAACGCATCAGAGGCTTTCTCTGCTAAGGCGCGGTACTGAACAGATGCAACCACTGTGACAAAGACATTATCCTGACGGCAAAAGAAAATTCAGAACGCCCGATAAGTCTTGTTCATGAATGTTACAGCAAAGAGTTCTATGATCGGCCAAATAGACATGATTTCTGTTTGACTAAGCATCATTAACTTCCAAATCAATTTAGAAAAGCAGATTCATGATAATGAGCAACTTTTCGAACAACACTTGGATATAACAAAACTAAGTGTGATTCTTTAGCAGTAATCAAGAGAAAAATCTATATAGTGGATTAGAAAATATACAAACGGTAAGTTTTTTATCCCATTAATAGTATGCAAACGTGTAAAAATGTCATTGTTTCTCTTTTCTAAGTCCAATTATTTCATTTATGTTTACAATTTTATAGCCGTCTAATGTCAACACACTTAGACCGAATATCTAACAATTTTAAAATAAAAATATAACTATGCAACACACCTTTGTTTTTGTTTCACATCGGACATCCAGCTGCTGCACCCGTAACGAGAGCTTACCAGCTAACTGCTTCCCAAAATACCAAGGCAAACAGTGGCAGCCAGGTTCAAGCACATCATCAAACTTGCCGAAACTTTCTGTAACAGCTACAGTTGACTGGTCAACTTGAATACATCCCAAAACTTGTCCCATTTTTTTGATTCTGCCAGTACAAATAAATCATTAGACGAAGAAACAACATCATAAACTTCAATGAAAAGGCAAAAGCATTCGGGGAATACTATCCATCTGGTGCCATAATCCACTAATTTAGTTACCAAACGGTAATAACTTTAAGAACAAGATTGAACTATTTGAGAAACAGATATTTTCATTCTTTGAGAAGCAATCTAACAAACTATAGATGATAGTGCTATGACAAGTACTATTTCGAAACCACGATATTTTTTTAAAAATTAATAAGGCAGGGAAGAGCGTCAAATAATATGTGCATTTATTTATCCCAAAACTCATCATTACATAATAACCTATGAATGATTGTACACTCAGCAGTTGATGGAATAAATCCAATAAATGAAGAAAAGGTATAGGAGGGCCTTCTATCTATCAGAACCACAACAAATGGATGAAATCATGCCCTTCTTTCGCCAATCCAACAAATATATGTTACATACTTCATATATTAAGCAATGATACCAAGATACGTTAAAGATTGACTAGAATGAACAAACACATCATTTTTTCATACTCAGAACTTACCCGTGGCAAATGGCTCCAAATAAAAGAAAGTAGGATAATGGTGACGAAAAAGAGACTGACCCGTAGATTATTTATTCGGTAACAAGAAGCATACCATTCAAACCAGCAACCATACAAAATATCGATCAACAAGTGTATGATAACGATACAGCAGCAGCCTTTCAAAAATAAAAAGAATTGCAAGGAAAAGTATTTCCAAGCAGAATAGGTCAATGACAGGTGTGTTGTTTACAATCCATGTTACTTCCATAATACATAAAGACAAAGAAATAATAGTAGAAAACAACAAAAAAAAGAACTAAATAATGAACTACCATAGAAATACCAATAGATAAGCTTAAAATATTTTTTTCTCTTTTACAAAATGCCAATATCCTAAGTGTCAGCAATAAATACTCTTTCTTCTTTATATTATTATCGTATTTATTGTAATCAACAACACAGACAAGTACAAAACCATACAGATTTGCAGAGCATTAAGTTTCAAAATCACTGCTACAGCTGCAATCACTCATAATTTCCCATCTGAGGATAATAACACAAACTCAACTTCATCCTACATTTCAGAGCTACTGTTCATGAAATGTAAATCAACGCATAAATTTCAGTAGAAGATTAAGCAAGAAATCGAAAAGCACAGGCTTACCAATCAAAAACCCAAACTCTGAAGGCGAATCGAGACCGAGAACGCAGACCTAGAAACAAGATTCAGTGAAGATAATGAGGATTCAGAGAAACGATCACAGTTCAACAACTATATAAACAACAGAGCGAAACGCATCATCGTCATCATCGTCAACACGAAGCTACTACGAAGAGAAGCAAAGCATCGATCTCCATTTTCCAGGAAAGTTACAGAGAAAGAGAGAGGAAATTACCTTCTGGTGTGAGCGCTGAGCACGATGGTTCTGTTCTTCTCTGGTTTGCTTCGTCGTTTTATGCTTTGGGTTCTGCGTTTTGAGTGGGTCCGGAGTGGAGCCTGTGGGCCCTCCCACAATCATCTTGTGGAGATCGACGGTGGGGATTGATCTGGAGTCTGCACCGGTTTGGTCTGAGAAGGAGGTGATTTCTGGATAAAGAGAGAACAAAAGAAGTTACAGCTGAGACGATGTTTGTTCTTTACTTGAGCAAATTATTGGCTGGGGATAACCGGATAAGTGGATAGACGATGACGTGTCGGTAACCATTAACGAGTTGGACCATTTGGCCCACTACGGCCCAAAATGGGTCCTACCCAACATGACTTGTTGGGCCCACCTACCGGGTGGCTTCGTTCACTTTCACTTTGGTCGGTGAGTTTGGGCTATTCTTGACCTTTATGAACAGCCCATCAAAGCGGGGCCCAATATGGACCTGGATCGGGCTTTCAAGAGCGACCCAACCATTCCTGTTCCTCAACCTCGATCCAGTAAATAATAAATGAAGACAAGCGGAAACGTGAAACTGTGCATGGAATCTAAGGTGCCACGACGTGATGTAAGTTCCCATACGTGAAATGGCATGATATTATTGTGCGTGAAAGCATGGTCCGATAAATCAAATTGCAAGATTTGTCTCATAACTCGCATAAACGTATGTGGACGTGTTTCATTAGTCTCTTTAAGTCGAAATTCAATTTTATATGGCTGCATGGTCATAATACAACCATTTAATAGTACCCCCCAAAAAAAAAAGCTGAGACTAAGTTTGGCAGGTGGCAGAACCTGCAAGCCTCGCCAAAATCTCTGTGTAGAATCGTAACAAGTGTCGCCTGTTAAAACAACGGGTCAAAGTAGTTGTCGCAGAATCATAGACGGATTTGACGTTCGACGCTATAATTCAACTATTCAACTGATTTCGATGCGAAAATCATGACCGTGATGACCCCACTCTAGCTGCTCTCTTATAGGGTTCTGTGTAACTTTTGTGCCGTTCGCTATTGTAATGTTTAACTAGGGTATGTTGTGAATCAGTACCGGATACATCAACTTTTAACCAGTAGATTGATAAGCGGGTCTCGTAAAAGAAATTTTCAAGTTTTTTGGTCTTGAGCCCCTCCCCTCTCACCCGTGCTCTCTGTCTTTCCCTTATGTATTTTTTTTTTGTCCCATCGCACCACGCCGCCCTCTGCCCGAGATCGGTGATGATGACACCGTCTTCCTCCTCCTCTTCTTCTTCCTTCACCCTTCGCAGCTCATATGATCTTCACACTCCTCCGTCTATCTTCTCCCTCTCCTCAAGCTCTACAACTGGCGATATCTCCGATGTCCAGCTCCCCCTGAGAACACCGAGCCCGGTAACCCATTAATACGCTTCTTCTTTCCCCAACCTTGACTATTTACTCAACCCCCAGCTATTCCCATACGAACCTCACCAGAAATGGTCACCACCACCACACATAACCCCCCAGGACACGCCGAACCACAACTCCAATGTGAAACGGGAGTAGGGTTGGGAGCAAACCCTACTCAAAATATTTGCGTCTTCTACTACTCTGCATTTTCCAACCCCTTAAAAAAATAAAGCCTTCATCTACATAAATTCCAATCAGCCACAACATATACAACAACAAAAAAAAGTATCAACATCCAACTATTAGGGCATAATGCAAGAAATGCATCAATTCACAGCTAAATTAGGTTAAACCAAAATGAGGTCAAATAAATTAGGTCACAAATTTCTGCACAACCAAAAATTAGGTGAAGAAATGCCACTAAAAGGATGTTACCAAATACTTCCTACTTCATATGCACCGAATACCCAAGAAATTAGCTCGATTTTCAGTTCAAAAAATCCTTACATATACTTTGAAAAACTATAAAATCTCTTCCCATGATTTTTGTTTGTCTTCGATGTCTGAATTGGAGCTGGAAGCCCATAAAAACATCTTCGCTAGTCGTCCTCCTTCGTCATCGTCGACGACGTCCTTGATGGTTCATCTCCTTCGCACCTCCACTACGACCCCATATGTGCTCAACAAGGTCATCTTGGAGTTGCCGGTGGGTCTGATCATTTGTGACACTGAGTCGAGCACACAATCGTTCTCGGTAGGCCAAGGGACCTCCTTGATGCCATCGTTCAGGTGGTGTCCAATATGGTATTTTCGGAGGTGGCTCGTAATACAAGTCGTCATCTCCTGCTTCGTACCAGTCGCGTTCATCCTCT
>JAYMTN010002021.1:0-11721 GCA_036897425.1 Erodium trifolium | reverse complement strand
TCGAGTCCGGTCAAAACCGGATTTGGGGAGTGACATTTATGGTCCATTTCAGACTGTGGAGAGAATTGGCAAGGTGACCTATAAATTAAGATTGCCTGAGGACTCTAAGATTCATCTTGTCTTCTAGGTCTCATTACTCAAAAGGCAATTAGGACACAAGAACAAACTGGTTCATTACCTCCTTGACATCACTTCTAAGGGCCACCTGAAGCTTCACCATTTGCCCCTTCTACAGACAAGAATGGTGAAGAGAAACAATACTGAAGTCGTGCAATATCTTATCCAATGAGACAATTCATCACCGGAAGATGCTACATGGGAAGCTGCATCTATGATCCGCCACCAATTTCCTGACTGGGTGGCTAAAATACAGGCTTGAGGACAAGCCTTTTTAAGGGATAGACATTTGTCATGATACCTTCAGAGACAAGGCACCGGACATGCCTTATCTCTTCTCTTCAGTTCAAGTAATGAAACGATGGCGTTTAGTTTAGTGAGTCGGCATGTGAGGCACGTGCTATCTTCTTCTTTCTCGCTCGTGTACCGTTTACATGTGGTGCACGCATCTCTTGTGGTCCTGAGCATCGTCAGCCACATTTCAAGAAACGCGTCCCTTATGTGAATCGTGGGTCTGCTGTTGTCCTTTGTCCAGATTTTGGTTGTCATTTTCGTTTTTCTTAGGATTTAGTTTATCAATTTATGTTCTTAATTTATCAAATTTGTAAGTTTTTCTTGAGAAAATCAATACCAAAATCCTTTCATTTCCTGGTCTAAATTCATTTTCAAGTTCCTTTACAACTTGATTGTAACAAGTGGTATCAGAGCCTTTCCTTCCCGCAACCTGTGATGGAAGAAATCACTCCAAAAATGGATCAGAGGTGGAGATTAGCAACACAGAACTTCGAGCTGAAATCGGCGCACCGTCGTGCTCGGATAATGAATCCCTACGAGTTCGCTTGGACGGAATGGAAGATATCCGACGAGGTATTTTTTTTATTTAAAATATCGACTCTTCCAATTAAAACATAGAAAAATATACTTTCTAATTTTACTAAATGAATGGTAAAATAAAATTGAATTGTATAATTACTTTTACTCCTCCCAATTCCCAATTACTACTAACCAAAATAGAGGCAAACCGGAGGGGAGCAGACCCCGCCGTCACCGCTACCGGCACCGGCATGGCGATGCGAGACCTTGTCATCGGAGCCTCCTCCTGCGACCCTTCTTCCTCCTCCAATCATCTGGGTGCTCTCGCCAACGCAATTGTTGGGTCGTCTTCCAAAACTCAGGTCCTCTCTCTCGTCGCTATGCATTAAATCTTCCACTATTCTGCTCTTCATTTTGTAATTGAGAGATCAGTTTTGAGTTCCATTGAAACTTCTCTAACATTTTGTAATTGAGAGATCAGTCTAGATATTGTGATAATGTAGGACCTTTTGAACTTGTAGCATGTGGATTTAACTTGTAAGTAAACTCCTTTTATGATTTGATGGTACGAACGGGTCTCAGATCAGTTTATGACTATTTTTTTTTTGTACTGAACTGTCTTTGAGATGAATTTGGTAAATGTTTATGGGAATGAAGTCACAATCCATTACCAGTCTATGAAGAGAAATAACATCTAATAATTTCTTTGATATGAACCCTATTACTATGATAATTTGTAATGTTTGAGTCAGTGGGAACTCCTCTAACTGGCAGTGTCACTTTGTTATCTGAAAAATTAATCTTTATAGCAGGAAAGGCTGAAGGAGATACCCACATCGATACCCACAAGTTCAGGCTCTTCATTTTACACGGAAACTGCTGACCATTTGAGATCTCTTGATCAGCCTTTTTCCCAACCTGGTGCCCAGGTTTTGGTCCCCCTTCTGTTTAAATCCTTATACAATTCTTTCTTTTTGGGTATCCATGAGTGACTGACATGACATTTATCCTACGGCAGGGCTCTGAATTCCTAAAGGGGTTCAATGCTGTGCATCATAGTAGATCTGCAGATGCATGGGATGAGATACAATGCCCTCGAGTGCCAGGAGTTCAAGGCCACTTCATTAGACATGACGGAAGAGGTAGCTTGCAGCTTCAACCTGCTCTTGATGGTATTTACTAAAATTTCTTCTCTTTGAAGCACATGGTTCTCTGTTTCAAACAACATGCAATTCATTGGTAGGTAGCTGCATATGAGCTTCTAGGACAACCAGAGTGTTAAACAGTGATATGGAAGAGTGTTAAAGAATGATATGGTAGTTTTGGGTGGGATATTATAAATTAGAAAAAAAAATGGATTCTATGGTTGTTTGTATGATAACATTATAGTTCAGTTAACTATTGGCTTAATGATATTGTTAATGCCAAGAAAGTGAACTATTGGAGAAGGAGTTTACCATGGTCCTTGCATATATATAAGTATAGGTAATTTGTATAGGTGCCTAACCATGATGTTATTTTATAAAAGCATAAAATCGAGCAAATGAGTAATGACTAGAAAATAAAAATGTTATAGATGATCACCTCTCTACTTCTGTCTTTTTTTTTTGCGAGATTGGTATATATATACTACATTAATGGTTTGCTGGAAGTTTAAATTAGTGGTGCAACTGAAGGTTGTTTCGAAACAAAACGATAATACACCTTCGTTTTGGGGAGAAAGATGACTTAATTTAATTACAAATGGATAATAATACGATGATCTTATGATTGCCAGTCTTGTGAATTTACCTTTGTACTTGATGATCCAAGTATTGAACAAGACCACATATATATGCTACACAAGGTACTTACCTTTGCTTATCCAAAAAAATATATATACTACACAAGGTACAAGGATTAGAAAATCAGGCCTAAACCATAAAGCCCATAAGATGACACTCCCCTTAAGAACAATACGGGGATCCACCAAACCTACAATCAAACTTTGGGTTCGTGCATCCTTAATCCCCCAATCCGTAGGGCGCGTGGGAGCGACAACGGGTGGGAGCAGCAAAGGGTCGTAGGAGTGTTTTTCAACAAAGTCAACAACAACAACTTTATCATTCAAGGTTTTCATAGTTGCAACGACATCACTTTTAACAGACCTTTCCCTTTCATAAAGATCTCAAATTGGAAGGACTACGCAAAATAATTTTTGCCCGTAAATCAGATGAAACTAGCATCATGTTTTTCCATTATAAACATCAACAAAATATCAGAAAATAATCCACAACAAGGAGGTGCGTGGCGACAGGGGTGTAATGTTGCAGTGCATGGGTGAGTTTTCAACGATGATTTTTTTGGTGTCGGGTAGATCGACTCCTTCTAAGGCCGATGATGCTGGAGGTGAGGACATAAAAGCGACGAAACAAAGTAGATCTAGATTACATGCAGCAGGAGACTTAGGTCACAGGGCGGCGCGTAACGTCGCATCCAGACAACGAAAGAGTGGCGACTTGATGTCGCGAGACACGACGAACTCTCTAGCTCTTCTTAAACTCGAACTTGTACTCATGGATACAGAAAACAGAAATTGGAAATAGATGCGAGAAAGTATAATGGCAACTGGATGTTGCGAGACACGACGAACTCTCTGGCTCTTCATAAACTCGAACTTGTACTCAGGGATACTGACAACAGGAATTGGAAATAGATGCGAGAAACTAAAGTGGCTCTGATACCATGCCAACCTTAAGAGTTTACCTTTGTATTTGATGATCCAAATATGCCAATCTTATTTGTATTTGATAACCCTATATAGATATAGGGTTAATTGCTAAAAACTACAAAAAAGTTTATCCACTTACTAAAAACGACACTGAGTTTAAAAATAGACAAAATTTGTCCACAGTCTTTGTTAAAATAAGCATTGGGCCCTTGTGTTTTACCCACAATACTTTTCAAGGCTATATGTTTTGAGCACAGTACTTTACAACGCTATATGACCCAATACTTTTCAATACTATATGTATTGTCCACATATCTTGTAGGGGTTAACAAAATTGTTCATTATTCTAACATAAGATTGTGGACAATACTTATTGTATGTTTTTGTCCATTTTTAAACTCAATGTAGTTTTTAGCAAGTGGATAAAATTTTTGTTGTTTTTTATGATTAACCTATATACATACACAAAATTGTTGATACCTTACATACAAGGGTGATATTTACATGCAATGGGCTGATACCTTACATACAAAAAATGCGTATAACTTACATACACGGGTACTGGTACCTTTTGTGTGCTGTATGCGTAGTCAACACACACTACAGTTTTTTGTTCATGGTGTTACTTTGATTTACAATTTACTACATAAAAGTCATTACAACGGAAAATGCCCCTATATATATTCTACACAAGGTACATGGATTAGGATATCGGGCCTAAACCCCAAAGCCCATAGGATTGGCGATGATTGTCTCCAAAACCTAAACCGAGGACTGAAATATAGCTTAAACTAACTAGGAATTGGATCTTAGGGAAATAAGAAACTCAAAAGAAGAAACTTAAAACAATCCTGATTAATATCTTGTTCTGCATCAATTAGAATAGGTGTTTGGAAGTACTATTCACAAAATGAAGGAGGAAATGGATTCTTTGTGAGATAATTGGGATAACTTTACAAGGCTACTTATTTTCCTACTCTCCACACGCTCAAAACACCGTAGGTGGTTTTTCGTCATCTTATCTCAAGTGAAGCCATCCCAACTCATGCCAAAATAACCTCCCTCTTGGTGTTATCACCAATCCACATAAGCATTCTCATGTCATCTACCTCCATCTTATGATTTGCTATTTTCTTCAGTCATACTATTTAATCTTATTTGTAATGTTCACCTTAGTATCTTCATCGTATTCAGTTATGAATCCAATAGATCTAATATGGTCGTGTTTAATAATTTTCTTTCTTTGCTCACAGGCCCAACTCATCGCTTATCATTGCAAAAATTACATTTCATATAATTTTGTTTAATAATTATGCCAATGGCCCATGAGTGTAGCATAAGAGTTAGATGTAGGATGACGGTATAGAAAAACTCTAGAAGCAATGTTGGTGGGCCTAGACCCTTTTGCAACTCAATAATTTAGTCCTCCAGAGGTGCATATAATTTAGTCCAAATGACGAGAGAAATTGTTTGTCTGCAACTAGGGCTAAGTTTTCTAACAGGAAAATCCAATGACGTGAGAAATTGTTTGTCTGCAAACATAGTTTTAAAAACCCAGGCGAGGCAGTAAAAAAATCGTCTCTGAAGCTACACCTCAAACTCGTGCATTGAGGCTTATGCTTCACATTTTTAAGGCGCCACTGAGACTTACGCTTTGGTGCCTTAAGTACCTGAAGCTTATGAGGCTCAGGCCTCATATATTCGAACAGATTTTATTGTTTTGAAAGGTCACTGTGGGCCATATTTTGTTTAGTAGTATTTTTTTGTTGTTGTTTCTTTGGACTGACAGCATCCAAATCAGTGTCAATATCTGGTGTCTCATTTAAAAAGTAGATATCAAGATTTTGTTATTGAAGTGTACTAATTGTTTTGGTCATTGCAGGGCCACCACAACGAGTGCTATCAAACATCTTACATTCGTTTGTTGACAGTAGCCGTGGTGGAATTCCTTTTCGTTCTACTCCACTTCCACCTTTAGGATTGTGTGAAGCTGACAAACAATGCATACATGATCGCAGCAGCATAATGGCCCGACATATTTTTGCTGACAAGAGTGAGGATTTTATAAATGCGCAGGTTATATACTCGTCTTAGGAACAAATCATCTCTTCTATTGAACTCCTCTACTGGGGTTGATTTTTTTATTTTTTTATTTTTAGTTAGTTTACTTGAATTCAGCCTTGTGGTTTATCCATTTATTATCTTTAGGGCATCCATTGACTGTCATTTTTAACCATTTCTACACACTTGTGAACTCACCTGAACTGTTAATTTGTCAGGTAAATTTGTTGTTACATTCATTAGATATTGACAGTCATGCAAGGGGTATGGGGGAGATGCCAGGGAGGTATAGGGAGCTGGAGGGTTATTGGAATGAGTCCCAAGGAATGATGCATCCCTGTGCTCGTGCAACAAATGGATGGGTTACTGAATTTAGCCAACACAGAGCACAACTTGGAAATCCTGATGTGTGGCCTCGTTCTTTTGAGCAACAACATGGAGCTAATGGTTGGGCCTCTGAATTTGACCAGGTAGAAAGCACCTAGATAGTATCTGAAAATGCATTGCTTATTAATTATTATACTATTTTCAATAGATTTTTTAAAGGGTACCCTGTATTGGATTGTTTTATAGAAATACTTAAGTTCATGAACTAACTTGCAATAATAACTTGGATATCTCAAAATTAACCTATGAAAACAAGATCAGGAAATTTACTTGTTCTGAGTTTAATATCAAAAACCGTTCCTGCAAATTGCTACTATCTGGCATAAAATCTAATACATCAAATTCTGGATCTGGCTCATAATTTCCCCTTCCATTTCCTGTGATAGTGGAACCATATTTATAGAATGAACCTGTTATTTTTTAAAACATGTTTAGTTGGATGGAAGTGGTTGTTATGTTCTGGCAGATCAAAGGGCATTAGAAATTTATGTATTTATTTATTTATTTGTCATGTTGCTGATGTACCATCATTTGTTAAATAATATGGTTCATTGATGAAGTTCCCAAACTGTGTCATCATAGGTGAAGTTGGGTGCTATTAGTTTCATGTTACAGAATAGTAATATTGAGTACTCAAGCACATCAATTCTCCATTGAGACTCCATTTTTGTTCCTGAACTGTGTTTATTATAAATGACCATTGTTTGGTGTAAACAAAAAAATCACTGAAGATAATTTAAATAGATAGAGTGGAGGAGTATCTGAGTAGAAGGTCCGGAACAAAGTTGTGGTAGACTACATGTTTAATAAGTGTTGAAATAAGAATCTGATTTTCTTATTCATACTTACTCGATACACAAGTACACATATATACACAGAATGGGACAAGCTTCCCAACTACCTAATAAATGATAAAGTTTTTAACTACCATCTATTTATTACCCTTCCCTAAAGCTGGTGCATAGATATTAATCAGCCCCAACTTGTTATAAAGATAATCAACCCAAGAAGGAGATTGTGATGAAATGAGACACGTAGGTGAATTACCTTACTCAGTATCAGAGGCGACAGAGTGAGAAGAGTGTGAATGTGTCTTGGTATTGACATAATCGATCATATTCTGCGGCAGATGAGTGATTGTCCAGTCGGGAGGGGTAACAACAATATTAGCAGATGATCGTGGCAGCAACTTTGGGCATGCATGTTTAGTATGACCTGACTCATGAAAACAGATAACTCCCGCTGTCTCATGATTCCGACTATTCCAGCCTGTCTCTTGATTCTGATGATTCTTATTGCTCCAGTGACCGGGGTTGCTTCCTCATCCTCCTCCCCTGCTAATTCCAGCCAGTGATTGTCGAAGAACTCATCCTCATCCTCTTATTGCTCCAATTACCTTTTTGATTGTCGAAGAACTCTACTAAACACCTCAAACAACAAGGTTAACTTTATGCTGGAGAGAATATGAAATTTAGCTGACTGGAGCAACGCATCATCTCGCAACCATCTTTACTATCTTCTCCATCCATTGGGGGTCATTAGAAAGGTGATCATCCTTAACGCGAACGCTCTTTGACCAATCCAGGTAATTAAACCCAACTAATTTATGATAGTGATTCGTGATACCATTGGGATGCCCTCCATCACAATAGAACTTTTCGTATCTTCGCTCATCTTTGACAGGTTCAAAAAAACTAAATTGAATAACAGAAGGCGGAAAATACCCAGACCAAGCTGGCAGAGAAGACTGTGTCCACAGTGGCGCTCACGCGTGGTGGCGCTGGCTCAAGAGAACACAGAACGGCCGGTTTTGACCTATAGATAAGTCACGTGCCTGCACTGATGGTCTAAATCTTGCAAATCGGGGAAAACAGTGTCAGGGCTGCCGTAGCTTCTCCCGACGCGTGAGCCCTCGGCGGTGGTCAGACGAGGATAAAATTTTGGTGCTAGTTGACCAGCAGGTTCTGAGGCTTATGGGGTGGAAGATGACAAAATTTAACGAAGGATGATGGTCGGAGTAAATAGCTTTCGCTGGAAAAACCAGGTTGCACACTTGGGCAGTCCCAAAATAATTCTGTGCACACTGGGACAGAAAGGAGACATGCTCCAACACTTCCTACTCACCAAGATCGAACAGCCACAGCTTTGATACCATGTTGAAATAAGAATCTGATTTTCTTATTCATACTTACTGGATACACAAGTACACATATATATACAAGGAATGAGACAAGCTTCCTAAGTACCTAATAAATGATAGACTCTTCAACTACTATCTATTTATACAATAGGCTACCTTAAAAATCCATTTACTACCTTTGTTTTAGTGAATTTTACGGTGTCAGATAACATTCATGCATATCTTTTGTTTTTAACAGGAGCAGTTTCAGCTAGTTAGTCAAATAAAAAGTGTAAATATCCCAAGCTTAGCTGCAATGGAGCAAACTCGGATGCTTGCTCACACACTGGCTCAAAATGATTATCCGAAATTTCAGGTTTGCTCTAACTCATAAAAAAATTCAGTGTTTCTCAAATACTCCACAAATGACCAAATTTACAATATTCTGGTGGTTCTTTTCACATTGTTTGTATATGTTTCTTGCTGTTTGATTTAAATCTGGGATATGCAGAATTCAAAGTTTCTTCAATTCGTATCGAAAATGAGTCGTGGTCAACTCATTATTGATGACAATCAGTTAAAGCCAGCTGCCTCCGGTGATTGGGCAACAGAATATTATCAACAATACAGTGGAGGTGGTACTTGGGCTGACGAGTTTTCACGCAGCAATGTAAGTAAATAAAGTAATGTTTATTTGCACATAATTTCTAGGGTTAATTGCCAAAACCTACCCTAAAGTATTGTCCACAGCCAAAAAAATACCTTATCCTTTGTCCATGCTTTTAAGGAATACAAAGTATTGTCCACCGTTGCCTGTTAGAAAAATTTAATTGCCCACAAACTATTGAATGCCCTATGAATTGCCCACAAAACTATTGAATGCATTATGAAGTGCCCACAAATCTACTGCAAAATGACGAGTGTTATCAGAAATAATAATCTAAAGCTGTAAACCGCTGTTTCCCACAAAACTACGATGGACAGTACTTTGTGCACCTTAAAAGCGTAGACAAAAGACAAGTCTTTTTTTGACCTGGACAATACTTTAGGGTAGATTTTTGCAATTAACCCTAGTTTCTATGTATGCATATATTGAATCGGTCTACATTTTACATTGTGCTTGACACAATAAGATGTTGTAAGTCATATATAAATTGAGCATTATCCTTTTTTTTGTTTTTCTTTCTACGGTAGCATCTTACTGACAAAATTTTGAATCTATAAGTGAAATTATCTTGGTATCAGTTATTTTTAGTGACATATTATGGATTAATGAAATTCCCATTTAATCTCAATACTTTCGTGTCATCCACTTACAGAACAGCTCTCTCTATGTCTCGCAGACACCTGTACACACATCGTTTTACCATCTGGTTTTTCTCACATCATTTCCTTACAATCTGGTTTTGGAACTATGTTATGATATTAATTGATTTTTGTTTGAATTCAATTAGATATGTAGATTAGAGTTTTGGAAATGGGGATCATGAAATTCAATGAATTGCTTATAAGTTAATAGTTATTTTACAATAACTTCATCCATACTACATTTCTTAAGTGCTGCATGATCCAATACTTACACCTAAACAAAATCACGGCTTACTCTTGTAGAGACATTGAATGAAAAGCATTACTAAGCCTTCACTGGCTGTTTGGAATATGGCTCCCGGTTGTAAAAGAATTCTTTTTCAAAGAGACATGTTGAGGGAAATTATAAGTTACTTGTTCTGTTAGATATGCTCTGAGGTTCTTGATACAAATTCGACCCTATTTACAATATTTAAGTGATTAGTTTGCCTCCTTTTTATTGAAATTCCGCTGCTAATTATAGTGGTTTTCAGCTTCTGCAAGTGCCTGATCACTGGGCGAATGTATTCACTACTGAGCGAAAGCAACATGGTCCAATTGAAGATCAATGGGATGATGAATTCTCTAAGTTGAATATTAATGACTGGGCAGAAGAATTTGAGCAGCAGGTTTGTGAAGAGTAAGTCCAGTCGACTCCGTATGAATAAAGGATTATCAATGCCCTCTAATACAAAGTTTTAACTGATGGAAATCTTTTCTATCTAATATATATAACTCAAGTACCTAGAAGGTGATTAGTTTAGTTAGTCATTAATAAATACAGTTTTTGAATACTGAAAGTATATAAAAGGTTTACTGATCAGCTCTAAAGTTGCCTTATATATTTATTTGTAGTTTTTTGGCAGTCTTATTTTGACATGCTAAGGCCAACCTAATGTTCAAAAGGATTTTATTTCCCTGTCCACTTGGAAGAAAACGAAGAGATGATTTCTTTTATCCATGGATATCCTAATTCATATAGTTGTGAGTACCAATTACTAACCAGACCAAAAGATCCATTATGGAACAACAATATTATAAGTCGATAAGTAGTTACCCTGGGTGCTATTTTTTCCCAACTTTGATATGTGCTTATTTGAAATCTTCAGGCATGTGGGTGTTACTGGGTGAGTATTATATTCAGAGTTATATGTGCCACATATATAGTACTTGGTTTAGCTACACCTTCTGATTTGATTGATTTTATTTTTTATATATTTAGACATGATTGCCTTGTATCTGAACGACTCCATTTGTGTAATAACACACAGATACCTAAATGAGCAGGTAGCTGCCAATAAGCAGTATGATCCTTCAAGGGGGGTTTATATGTTCTCTGATATGAATCCTTATGTTGGTCACCCCAATCCCTTAAAACAAGGTCAAGAGTTGTTCCTCAAAGGTCTTTTGAGTGAGGCTGTGCTTGCTTTAGAGGCTGAAGTTATAAAAAACCCTGATAATGCTGAAGGTTGGAGGTTACTTGGAATAGCACATGCAGAGAATGATGATGATCAACAGGTTTTCTCAGCTTTCTTGATATTTGTGCTGTAGACTAGGATGCTTTGTGCATATATTTTTGACATCACTACACATTGGTTTCTATTACGTTACTGCACTGTGACATGCAATTTCTTTAGTTCTTGGCCCATCCTTTTTTTATTTACTGAAAAGTCAAGCTGATTGGATATCTTTTGGTAGGCTGTTCAATAAATGATAAGTATATGATACTTCTTTGAAGCTTGTTCCAGTCCTCATGCACAGCTATATGGTTTTTCTTTTGTTTTATACTTCTTTGACTTTCTGTCAAAAACTGTGTTGCCTTTACTTGAATGTGAGAATGTCACGTGGTCTATATTTAAGGATATTGGTGTAGAACATTTTGGAGTATTATCTCAAGCTACATAAAGTTCAAAACTTCTCACCATATGGTTAGTTCATTTTGTCTCTGTAAGAAGGGATGAGCAGGACTGATATGCCTCTCTTGCCTTCTCATTTTCTTTTCTCTCGCAAATGTTCTCTTCATCACGATTCTAATATCTGGTTTGTAGGGTTTTCACCTAGTTCAAGTTTTATAGAAGCCAAATAGTCTTTTCTTGATCCCTGCTCTGTACCAAACCATTCATTTCAACCTTTGTTAACATTTATTATCAAGGGTTAATTCCACAAA
>JAYMTN010002020.1:0-11723 GCA_036897425.1 Erodium trifolium | reverse complement strand
AGCAAATGTCTATATTCTAGTTCCTGAAAGAAAATCGAATCCGAATTGGCCAAAATACAGCTGAAAAGGATTCCCCTGCTATGCCAATATTGGGTTAACCATCATTGTCGGCGTTGTTGAGGTCGCCCGTCGGTGCTACTGAATTGGCGGCGTTGGTCCCGGGTGGTTAGAAGGCCCCCAACATCCGTTCTAAAAGGAAAGTCGTTGACGATGATTGGATTACGCTTGCTGAACTCGTGGGTATCAGAAAGAAGAAAAGGGGCAGTAAGCGAGGAATTGTCACGACTAGGGGGTCCAAGAAAATCGTCTGCACTAAGGGGAAGGTAAGGGTAGATTGGGATGAGGTGGAAGAGAAGCATATCAGTAAGACTGGGGATCATTATCTCAAGATGGACATCGGGTCAATCGCTCGCAACAATATCCTCATGGTTGCGAATTGGTCCGACCTCACAACAAAAGGTCGGTTGTCGCTTTGGGAACGGTTATCCATAAGTACTATATAACTTTCAATTTTTTCTTACTTTATTATGTTAGATTTTTTACGGACTAATGTCCGTGTTACTTTTTTTTCCAGTTCCTGTACGATTTCTACGTAGATTGCGAACCATTACTAGTGTATATAGAGAACACCGCTAAGGAACAATACTTAAAGTAGAAAACCGAGTGCAAGTCTTGGTGGACGGAGTATAAGGAGGAGGAGTGTAAGAAAGGCAGGAACCCGTATGATGTCGTCTCGTTGGAGTTCCTCCCCCTCCCCGAGCAGTAGAGGTTGATTCGCAACTATTAGGAGTCACCGGCAGGCATGATAATTACATAGGTCTCATTATTTTGTTTTGTGTTTCATATATAATTTATTTCTTAAAATTTTATGAATTTGAAAGTGTTAGGCCAAGTCGAACCTAGGGTAAGGAGGCTTGGAAAAAGCATGAGCTGAAAAACCGCAGGGGAAGTAAGTCGATGCACAACTATTCAGCTAAAACAAAGCTTATAAGATAAATCTGTCCCTCACTCCCCACAATTGTGTTGTACCAAGGTATTTCCCGCCTAACTATCCACACTACTCGACCAGGATACGCGGGCTAAGATTATCATCATTAAACAAATGCATTCAATTAAATTTTATGTTTCAATTTCTATTTGCAATTAACTATTTGTTTCATTTTCCCCTCTATTTCTGTAAAGGTTTTTAGCGGCACAAGAGGACTATAGTGCGACCCTAGCCATGAAAGATTTTGGTGTCGATCGCATGTCATTCTTGGTCGTGAAGAAGAGACTCTTTGAGATTGACGCGACCACAAAGAAGGTCTGCACATCTTGTCGGTTCAACTAGCTATGCGTCCGCCGAATCCTCTCACAAGGTGGACGAACTCAACCATCTTGTCCAGAAGAACAACAACTAATTGCCGAACTGACCGAGGAAAGGGAGCGGGACATGAAACATGAAGAAGAGTTCGACGCGCAAAAGAGGCAGGACAAGAAACGTCAAGAAGATTTTGCCAACCAAGTCTACTTACTCATGGAAATCATCAAACGGCAGGGACCCGACTTGTGTGATCCTTGGCACGGCGACGGCTCCAACTAATTAGGTCACATTTATGTTAGAATTGGATATATGATGATGTGATTTTGACTATTTTGTGTTTGGATAATTTATTGTTGCTTTCATTGAACAATTTATGTTTGATTTTCACTTTCAGTTTTTGGCTTGGATGAACTAGATTGTTGTTGATTATGATGTTTTGGACTTGCATGTTTATTTTAACGTAATGCACATTTGGGTGCACTATTTTTTTTTTAAAATCTATTAGTTATCTTAGTCGACTGAATTGTTTGATTCAGTCGGTAATGATTAATCATTAAAAACCAAACTAGTAGGTCGGTCATGAGTTTTTATCGTCAACCTAAGAGTTTTGGCGGTAATGAATGTTCATCACCGACCTACTAGTTTAGTCCAAAATGAATGTTTATTACCGATAGAATTATTTGGTTCAATTCCGATCGAATAAATTGTTCGGTAATGAATATCATTACCGACCAAACAAATTCAGTCAGTAGTGAAAAAGCAATTCATTACCGACCGAATGCGGTCGATGATGTATTTTTTGGTGGTGGTGATTTATGGGGTTAGTTTTAGGTTGTAGGGAATGACAGATGTCGAACCATTTCCTTCGGATTTACAAACCATTCATATAGGTTGTGTAAACCATTTCATGCAATTTTCAAATCATATTGGTAACTAAAAAGGGTTTGTAAATTCTAAAAACTGGTTTGCAAACCCTATCATTTAAGTAGTTAGTTTTAGGTCGTAGGGATTGACGAATTTCAAACAATTTTCTTAGGATTTACAAACCATTCTTATAGGTTTGCAAACCATATTCATGCAATTTACGAACCATTTTATGACCTATCCTATACCCTTAATTGTCTAATTTTTTCGAGCTTTAAAATATATTCAGTAGTTGTCTTGAAATATAGCCTTTGGGAAAATAAACTTATTGGTGCAAGAACGACGCTAATCAGAATTAAAACAAAACGAGAATGATTAAATTTGTGAATTTTTCAAGAAACAAATTATCGTTTTTCTAGACAGCGACATAAGGTACGGTGCTATTACAATAGTACTCTTATTAGCTATCAGAATGGCGCGCAAGTTGTGGAAATATCCAAATAAAAACATATTTAAATCTCATCCAGTTGTTTGCTTTATTTGACGTCCACACAAATTCGCAAGTTCACACCAAAATAGATGGTTCGCGTGTGAAACCAAGCCTATGTGTGTGGCCTAAAGTTGACACAAGTCATGGCTTTTTGTAGGGGTGTGCAAATCTATTCGCAAATCGACCCATCCACCCGACCTGTTGAGCCCCAAATCCGGTTTTGACCAGACTCGAGACGTGAACCGAAAATAAAATTTAAGAAAGACAATTTTAATAATAAACTCTCCAATAATAATCCAAAATCAGTAAATCCGATAACAAGAGTCAAATGTTCCAAAACCAAGATAACAAGTGTAGTAAAAGAGGAAAGTACGTCTCTAAATAACCCAAGACTCGGACTCTCGCTACAAGCTCCCTAGCTTCGAGACGTCCTCTACTCCAACTCATGAACGAAACCTGTAGGAAAAGTAGTAAAGGGGGTGAGCATTTTCGCTCACCACCACGGATACCCGTCTGATCATGGCATACTAGCAAAACAACAACAACCGACAATTCAAACAGGATATCACAAATATCGACACTTGATCCAACCAGAGGAAACACATAGCATATACCTGATACCAAACCGTCGCGAGGACAGTTCTCAACAACCATACCTGCACCAACTATTTCACATCGGGAAACCCATAACAGCAGATAAATCCACAAAGAACCAAACTCGCAGACACACACTACAATAACCCAAATAATACATAAGGCATCCAATCACAAACATTAATCCACCTCCTGCTCGGTTTCCGGTAGCAACCCGGCTGGGACTAGCGATACCCCACGCACTTCCCACGACACAAAGTTGGGCCAGGCGGTCGACTTCCTCGCGGAACAAATCGCACATTTTCCCAAGTGCTAATCGGGGGCTGGCAACCACCTCATCGCGGAATCACAAACACATTCTTTACCGATCACTCGTCGGAAGGCGGGAATTCACTTCATCAGAACCACAACCCTCATACTTTACCGACCGTTCGTCGGAAGGTATTACACACCTTATGAGTACACTCGCCCGGGCAACCCTCGCACTTTACCGAACTCTCGTCGGAAGGTATGACACACCTTATGGGTACACCCGTTCACACATCACCAAATCAATATTACCGCAATCAATTATCTTACAATCATTATCACCGAATTAAATCGCCAATACTTGGCCAAACCACAATTCACGCATCATAACACAACCAACCATCAAATCACAAATTCAACGCCTCAAGCGTGGCATAAATCAATCATTTTAAGGATAACACACATCGAGAGGCAATACACAACCATCACACAATATCACAACCTACGGGCACATCAAGTCCCACATGCAATTCTACAGCACGACAAGTCCACAAACCTACGAGCCCAACCAGGGACCCACATGCGATTCTACAGTTGAAACGAGTATACTAGTTATTCACATCCTACATGTGATTCTATGATCATACTTTTTATTCACCTCCGATATGCATTTACTAGTAACTTTCCTTAGTTAAACCAATATTCACTACTTTTCCCTACCTCAAATCGCGATCCAACTCCACCAAGCATGAACCGTCAACGACCTCCTTCTCCACGATCATGGACAAGGTCAAAGATAACAAAGTAACGCAAGTTTCAATAACAAGCCCAAGTCGAACATACTGAAAAATACACCCCGAACGTAATCCCGACAAGTATCGGTCAAGAACAACTTCCCTAAGCCCAAGAACGTCAAAACGGACCCAAACTGGGCCAATTTTCCCATTGTTCCAACACGAAGCCGAGACGGGCTCGACCACGGGTGGACCACGGGGCCGTGGTGGACTGACCACGGGGCCGTGGTGGTCTGACCACGGGACCGTGGTGGTCGCGGCCACGGGTCCGTGGTGGTCGCGGCCACAGGTTCGTGGTGGTTCGTTTCCCCCCCTTTTTCTTCTCCAATACACTCCTAGCAAGTTCTAGGTTTCAATTTCATCAAGCTTCAACTAATTTCATCAAAATTTAGCTCAAATTTCATCAATTTCTCCAAACCCAATTAGGTTTTCATCAATTTTTCCCAAATCTCTTACTTTTCCTCCATTACTAATCAATTCAACCAAGGATTCAACACTTCCAACAAGACTCATCCTTATTTCATCAAAGCCCAACAACACCCATAATCTAAAGTTCATCAAAAGAAGAAAAGATTGGGTGTTTACCTTAGAAAATGAGGAGAGGATGAAGAATATGGAGAAATAAAGGCGAAATAAGGATTGGATGATAGGGGAAATTGACTTTCTTCTTCTCTTTTTCTTCTTCTCTTTTTCTTCTTCTTCTTCAACAATGGAGCATTCTCTCTCTCTCTCTTGAATTTTCGGCCAATATAATAATAGGTGCAGATTTTTGGTTCAAATGTAGCCCTATTTCTAAAGGGGAAAGGTCCAAAAGCCCATTTTCCTTTGTTTCACCTTTTAGGGATAAAGTAAGGTCAAAAGTGTCTTTTCTCATCATCTTTTCTCCCTTCCATGGAATTAATGTCATGTGGCCAAGCGGAGACCACTCTCTTTCCCATAATTTCCAGCAATTAATTATTAACCCGATAATTCCAAATTTTGAACATGATCGACCCGAAATTGACATTTTTACGAAAACCATTATTTGCAAGGAAATGACCCAATTAAGCTAACCGTAACGACGACTAAGATTTTTGGGTCCCGGACGTCTCAGCGTCGACGATTTAATTTTTCGGTGAAAAGTCAACTTTTGCCTTTTTCCGTCGGTCTGACCGGAAGTGGTTATTACATCTTTGGCTTGTTTTCTTGCTGTCTGTTGTTACTTTTGTTGTGTGTTGTTTCCTTTTCTCTACATGTTTGATGTTGCAGCTGATATTGGTGCTGCTCTACAAGTTTATTACATAGCAAAATCCTTGTGGCTACTATGGTCTTGCAAGTTTGCTCGTTTACAAGTTCACCTCGCAGTTACTCTGGTTCAAGCCTTCACCATTCACAAGATCTCTCTTTCCTGCTAAACAACTGCTGCTAGAGACTTGATAAGTTTGGTTCCCCATCTTCTGCAAGCTTCATCACTACTGTGGTTGGGCTCTATTTTTGGTTTTGGATGTGTTGTCTTGGGTTTGACCAATGTTCAGTCAAAAATTGTGGTTGGATTCTAAGGTTTTTGGGTGTGTTGCGCTGGGTTGAGGATTGGGTACTCTTCAGTTACTTTGGGTTAGTCTCATTACGGTTGCTTGAGGATCAAGCAATTGTTTCAATTCGGTTGGTTCGGTTTACTTTGTTTGTGGGTTGCTTGGGTCTCAAGCAAGACGTGTTTGGCACATTGTTGTTATGTTGGGTAGATCATGGATTGTATTTTTTGTTTTTGTATTAAGATGTAAAACTCCTCTTTTACCTCAAAAGAGGTTTAATTTAAATTTGCTTTGCTGATAAAAAAAAAGGACAGTATAGGACCAACCAGTAAGTGTTATGTCAATTTAGTTTCCCATTCACAGACCAAACAGAGACTATGGCATTATTAGGGTCATCTTCTTTAAGGACGTACGGTACTTTTGCTGGGACATGAAACCCTCTCATTCTAGGGCTCGTCAGTGGAGAGAGAGGCCTACATTAACATCACAATCAAATATCGGTAACTAAATTGTAAGCTCAAATAGATGAAAATGAAACAAACGCTATAGCTAAGCACGTATAGCTCTAAGACTAGCTAGCTATAGGTCGGTCCTATATTGTTTAGGGCACGGTGAGTCTGTAGCTGCATGCCTCGAAAATGCTAAACACAACAAGTTCCAAAAGCGACTCATGCATGCTTCCTTTGTAACTGTTTTGACAGAACAAACGACCATACCATATTGTTCAGTTGCTCTAAGTCAATAATCAACAGTTAACTAATAATAAAGATCTGCTCTGCACGTCATTTTGCCTACTTGTGTACCTTGCATACCTTTTTCATGTTCAATTGGATCCAATGTAAAAAAATTACTAGAGAAAATAATGGAGAAAACAATGGTGTGTGTTGCGGGAAGAAACAACGAATCAGCAAACTGATAACAAGATCCAATAGAGGTCATAGAAAACTTAAAAGGGTCGAAAAACATAGATAAAGAATCAGTCGTACTGTTTAGAAAGGGAGAGATACTCTGATATATATATATATGAGAGGAGAGAGAAACAAGAAGGAAGAGACAAAGAGGAAGAGGCCAAGTTGATTGAGAAAGAGTATCAGTTGGCGACACCATGCAAGAACTAGGTGACGAACCCCGCCCTTCCTCCTAAATAAACGTAAACGTTCTAATAAACAGAATTCTCCATAGAATGATAGTCACTAATTAGTGTTCGCACTTCACATCTAAAACAAATACAGTTTATTTGTATTTTTGGGCATCGGGATATCGGTTTGAGTTTCTAATCGGAACAAGTTTTGATATAAGAACCGCAAGAGTCTATTTTTCCACACGTCATGAAGTCCCACATAACGTGAATCTTCACCATCCAGCTTCACGTAAAGAAAAATATTAACGCCTCACATGTAAAGGATACATGTCAAATCATATTAGTCCAACATTTTTGGACAAACATACATCTTCAATTCTTGAATGAATAATTGGAAATCAATTAAGCCAGCGGATCCATAATTGACATGTAACTAAAACGCCGACATGGAACAAAACTAACAAGATTGTGATAATCTAGAGAAGCTATAATCAACGTGTATAAATGTGCCCTAAAGGCTATGATCATGTTTGGGGAACAATTAGCAAAGAAGGGTCTATCAAGTAATGATTCATTAGGACCACAACTCTTTGAAAACTATGTCTATATATACATTGCTATGTCGGTGGTCCAGAGCATCTTCAGATTGACAGTCCAAACAAAAACGACGCAAGATCGATGAACAAAGTTCGATTCTCGAGTATAATATGGACAAAATTAGCCGTAAGAATGGGGGGCATAATTGACAATTGAGTAGGGAGTGGACCAACAGTGTTAGCTTTTCACTATTTAGTGTTAAAATGTGTGATCTCATCTCTCTGCATAAAAGGTTCCAAACTATGAACTGGGTCGGCCCAAGATGTGTGGAGAATGGGCCGGTGCTTCATTGGCCCATCAAGTGCATGTGCGAAAAATAAGGTTCAGAACTCAGTCTTGTACAAAATAGCTATCTATATAGAGATAAATGAATGCAATTTAAGAGATTGAGAACAAAATTGGGAGTGAAAAATGATAGATCTGGTAGTGTTTGTGGGAATGGTTATGGTGGTTTTGGCTCAAGTGAGCAACATGGTCGTGACCAAAATGGCCTTGTCTAGAGGATCAAGCAAATATGTACTCATTGCCTATGCCAATGCCCTCTCCACCCTCATTCTCTCCCCTGCCCCTCTCATCCTCAGGTTTTTTCGTCTTTTCACACTCATCATTTTTATTCAATTTAATATCAAATATTGCTAATCTAATCTTAATTATTTTCAGATCGGTTCTTCCTGAATTCACCATCTCGATTCTGTGCAGCATTTTCTTGCTTGCCTTGTTTGGGTTGGTACTGGTAATCAGAAAGACTTGTGAACAATATATGTAGTTTGATTGTTCAATTAATATGGAGTAATAAATTGGGTAATATTTTGTTGGAAAATAAAGATTTTCAGGGAACATATTTGGTTATGGTGGTATACAATATAGCTCTCCTATGTTGGGCACAGCCATGCTCAGTCTCATTCCAGCCATTACCTTTCTACTTTCCATCATTTTCAGGTAATTTAACCCTTTTTTTTTGCTTCAATAATTCATCTATCAAAAGATATCTGAATTAACAAAAAAGATAACGCCGTGTTTAGAAATGATATCAAAAGTATCTGTTTTGTTAGAACTTCATGCCCGTATATAATGTTTTTCATTTCACATCTAATGGCAACAATATTCGTTTTGTTTACTTATTATATAGGATTAATTACCTTTAGTATCCGTTATGTATTTGGTAACGCACTGGGCAAAGTTTTGATCAAGTTTATACATTTTGATGATATGTGACCAATTCGTAAAGTATGTAATTGTTCTGTTACAAATACATATGGGGTATTACATGTTGCTGGTTGTCAACGACGTTAACATTGTGATAGAACTATCTAAATGAAACAAACTATCATGTTTTAGGGTTTAGAATTTGAAAAAAAAAACTACGTTTTAATACTAAAGGATATTTGAGTCTTATATATCATAATCAACTAAGAAAATGCATGTTTAATCTTAAGAAACTCAATATTAGGATGGAAAAATTGGATTGGAGGAGCTCAAGCAGCCAAGCCAAGATTGTTGGGACAATACTATCAGTTGGAGGGGCAATTGTTGTGACATTCTTTAGGGGCAAAGTAGTCTTATCTCCGCTCTCACCACATTCTAGGTGGATCCTCGGAGGCTTCCTCCTCTTCATGCAGTCTCTACTCACTTCTTTATGGTACATTCTTCAGGTGATTCATCAAAACTACACAACAAACACAACCTCTACATTTTTGTATGTACTTGAGTAGAGTTCATTGTGTGAAGTGAATTATTAATCTTATTGTAGGCATCAATTCTGAAGAAGTACCCATCAATACCAATGGTGGTTCTGACCTACTGCTTCTTCGAGACCCTCCAATCAGCTCTCTTTGCTTTGGCAGTTGAAGAAGACCATAGTTGTTGGCGCTTAAGGCCTGACATGGGTCTGGTTGCCATAATTTACACTGTAAGATTCTTGCAACCTTTAATTGAGTACATAGTCATGCTCAGTCGTTGTTGATACATATTAGTGACCAAGTTGACATGTTCAGTCGCTATTTATACATATTAGTCACAAGATAGGTTATCGTTCAACCAGTACATAAAGATATGTTTTTACATTTTACATTTGATTAAATTAATGGCGAATGGAATTGGGTAAAGGTGTAGGCATGCATTGGGACATTGTTCAGAATAAGCATGACGACACTGTGCCTGAGGAGGACAGGACCTCTCTATGTGTCCATGTTCAAGCCTTTGGGGATTGTTATGGCTCTGCTCTTGGATTCCATTTTTCTTGGTGATCGACTCTACGTCGGCGAGTATGTACAACTTCCTTATACATCAATCTTCATCATTTTTGGTTCTTAATTATGTTATTACAAGTTCATAAGTCCTTTTTCGGATTGGTTGGTGATGTTTTGTTCCTTGGTGTGGCACTGGCAGTGTGATGGGAGCAATCATAATTGCTGTTGGCTTCTATACTGTGATATGGGGAAAGTCCAAGGAAGAGAGCACAAACATTAGAACAGCAAATGAAGCAATAGCTTGCCCTGAACCATCCTCTGTTCCTTTGCTCAAAAACGACGTAGTATCAGTTCAAGAAGTTGTCCAACATCGGGCCTAATGTAAAAAATGGTCACATTTACATTATTATCTGGGGAAACTCCCGTACAATCCAAGAGTTACAAACCCTGAATAAAAATTGGAAACATTATGGAGTTGTTTCTGCTGTTCAATGTCCAGAGATGGTAAATATAAAATAACATAATTATCAAAAATTGCAATTCAATATATATGAATAGCCTCGTGTTTTCAGGTTGTTATCCTTTTTATTTATCAACAAACGGAAATTTTATAGATCCTTGTCTTTGAGCAGAGGGACAAGGACGAGAGGGTGAACCCCTCAAACCAGAACTTGTACAAAAAGGACATTCCACCAAAAAAATCTTAGAAGAAAATTACAACGAGGTCTCAACATCAAATTTTCCAACCTTTAAGCATTACCAATAACAAACAAGCAGGTCAAGAAAATAAACAAGAAGGTTTAGAACCTAAAATTTTCAGCCACGAATTACTGAAAGGAAAAAAGCAATTAAAGGACTTGGAACCATGATTTTCGTTTTCCAACCATGAAGATACAAAAAAAGACATGCAAGGATGACCTCCACTATCCTCACTGCAGCAGACCGAAACCCAAGCAGGATCAAGTTCGTCAGTATCAACAAACAAGTCGACACCGACCTGCCGATGCCAACACCACAAACGAAAAACCACACTCTTCGGGCCTCAAAACCAAAACGATCTAGAAAAGCCTAAACAGACAACCGCCCAACACCAGGAAAGTAGAGCCCCTGTCACCAGCAATGGACATGGAAGATGAGATCAACAGGAAAGTGGATTGAAGGATGGGGAACTAACCACAAACCACCGGATCGAGAGGACGGTCAGAAAGACCACCGTAGTCCCAACTCAAGGGCAAGCCTGGTCAGAGAGTCCCGAATGACCTTCAAACCACCCAGAGGGAGAGGGGGAAGGACCCGAGCAGCAATTGTCGGCTGAGCGGAGACGAGACCATGAACGAGCAGGGTTGGCGTCACTAGAGATAGCCAAAACCGCGCTACCCGGACGCAAAAGGGGGTAGATCTGGAAAAAATCTTCAGATCTAGCATCAGGGTGACCATGAAGAAGAAGTGGAGGCCGGGACTAGTAAAGAGTGAGGCTGAAGAAACTGTAACACAACCAAGTCGATCGGATTTAACGAATCCGATGAGAGGGAGACGGTCGCAGCTAACAAAGCCAGCGGGAGGAGAAAACTGTAAGGAGAGGAGGAAAGTGTGATATTCGGCTTCGAGTTTTGAAGCTAGTTACTTAAAGTTAGGGGTTGGGATATTTCTAAGCGGGTTCATATATTACTGTCGTCATAATTGATTAATTCGTAGAGGTTTTAAAAAAACAAAAAAAATTACATTGAACTGCTTATGTAAGAACCGTCGTCGGGTTTTCGATCTTCGGATCGAGTTAAAAAAAGAAAAAAAAAAGAGGAGTTGGGCTTGGGCCGGGTCGGGCGAGCCAGACCCGAGCCTAGACACGCGGGTCGAACTCGACCTGAGCCCGACCCGTCTGGGCCGAGGTATAAAAGGGGAGATTAGGGTTCGGGAACGATAATGTTCCCTTCCCTTTGTAACAACCGTCGTCGGGTTTCGAATTGTTCGTTTCGAATCGAGTAAAAAAAAAAACTGTTGGGCTTGGGCCGAATGGGCCGGTTCGGGTGAGCCAGTCCCAGACCCAGACGCGC